>FIZU01042045.1:0-33252 GCA_900064475.1 Pseudococcus longispinus | reverse complement strand
AGGATCCGACATAATCCGAACCCAAACGAATTTAAAAACTCACCCAATACCAGTCAATCAACACTAACTCGTCAAAAACTGGTTTGACAACTTCTTAGCTTCCCCTTTTTTCCCAAACTTCAAAGCTACTATTTTTATTAATTGCAATATGCAATCGCTTGGTCATTTTTGCATGAATTAAACTGTGTATTTCACGATGCATACCAAATGCATCTACACTGTGAAGTTCAGATTTCCATCTTTTACCGCAATTAAGATAATGGCGCCACAAAATTTTTAAAAAGGGCTGTACGAATACATATAACCGAATTTTCCGCAATTAATAAATAAATAGGAAGGGACAATTTTTTTTAAATGTAATACTTACCTATAGATGAGAATGTGTCAAATTTTCAAAATTGAAAAATGAAATCTCCAAATAACTTTTGTACAATCAGTTCGACTATTTCATAATTTTCGTTATTATTCTAATAATTGTGTTGCTAGACTTCGGCATAGTAGTAGTGACTGGCACATTGAGCTCATATACGTATAGGATATTACATTTGAATATCAATAGCAAAAAAATCGAATACATACACCAAAGCTGCCAACTTTACGGGTTTATCCCTAATTTTAAAATTTTTAACCTTCATGGTACAGTTTTAGAATTTTTTACGAATTTTTCAAAAAAAAATTAAAAGGTAGATAAACATGGTAAAAATGCGTATTTGTCTTAAAAATTGTGATTTTTAGAAAAAAAATTGCATAAGTGTCCCACGATGCTAAAATTTCAATAAAAACATTTTTTGGGCACTTTTTGATACCTATACTGTGTGATATTATTGAAAAAAAGAACTTCACGAGCTTCTTACACTTTTTATGATGAAAACTGAATGATAATGTCAGCTCAAAAATTGCAAAATCCGGAGAGATAATTTCATTGGTTCATGTAAGACAAAAGCTATGGATTTTGAAAAAAAATTATAATTTCTCCTCAGATCATAAATACCTATTTAAGTAAGTTTTTGCCTTCAAAAATTTACGAGAAAATTTTCACTCTTCAAAGTCATTACATGAAATACACAAAATGAGTAAAATCGATAAAATTGTTTCGAATGATGCAAACATTATTGCAGATTTGAAAAAAAGCAGAGTCTATGAGATCAAACAAGGAAGCAACCTTTCTCCCACCCCTTATTCACAGTCCTAGTTCATCTGAATCGCTTTTTTGGTAGGAAAATTTGCAACTGAAGAGGGAAATTCTTGAAAAATTGGAAAAAATTCTATCTGAGTGAAAAATGCTTCACTCTAACCCCCTCCCTACCTAACATTGTCAGCTTCCATCCTTTCATGAAAAAATTATAAGAAACGTTATAAGGTTTAAATCGAAGTAGGTACCACCTACTTGAGGTTAACGCTGAAATAAAAACTCAAATAAAAAAATACTTTGTGTTTTCAACAGAACAATGAAAATTTGATTAAAAATTGATTTGAAGACTTCAGCGAATGAATAAGTCTATTAAAAAAATCAGAACATATGTTATTACACGTTAGCGAAAGTTTGCCCCTGCACGTAAAACGTATGAATCCTGCGGCAAATGTGCAAATTTTTCACATTATCACTTGTCAAATTACAAAAATGGAAATTTTTTCACCATATTGCATTTGTTTTACATGCAGGTTTACAGTTATTTTGATATATCACTGCAATCCTCACAGCAGCTGGATATACCTACACGTAGGTTTGAAGATGTACAATTATACATCTACATACCTGCGGAACACCTGATAATATTTACACTAAAAATGCTTTTCTCACTCGAAAAAAAAATTGTTGGAATTTTACGGTGCATTTGTTTGCATAAGTACATTTAATTTTGAATTTGCGAAAAATTTATTACCTATTTTGACTATAATAGGTACATTTTTTCTAGTGTCGGCAGTTTTTACAGGTGCAATTAAGAATATTCATTTTTCATCGAATCGTTTTAATTACTAAATTTATAATTTACCTATCGCAAGTTGGTAGGTACATAATACGCGTGTCTGTGTATATAACGAGCAAAAAATATAACCATAATCATCAGTTTTTCAAAAATTCTGCCACGGTTGTAACATAAATTTCAAAGATATCTACTTCTTCGTTAGATTGAAAAAATGTCTGTTAAAGTTATACTGTTTATTTTCTTTTACGTATTTCTGAGTAAATTAGCAAAACGTTCAGTACATGTCCATTGTGAAGATTCTGGTGTACAAGTATCAACGTGAGTATTATATATACGTAGTATACAATTTGCAATCTGACACATAGTTGGAAAAAAATCCTAGATTTTTTGCTAATTCTTTTGAAAAATTCTCTGATACACAGAAACGATGCTAGACCTATCTGCAACAAAATTTCTCAAGCGGTATTCCATGATAATACGCCTTTAACGTTTAAAGGCGGATTCCCTGTCAATATCAACACACCATCAGTGTAAATATCGAAAAAACCTATCTAAAGAATTGTGGAGCGAATGAATACGACATAATTTATAGTGACGTACCCAAAACTCCGAAAGCTGTGCAACTCTATATGTGCAGTAATATTTGTAAACCTTGGCAGGTAGTGTTCGACATATTAAATGATGGAATTATCATCTAAGGTCTTGATGGCTTATTTGTTTGAAATGAGAGTAATAAAAATTGTTAAAATTACGCTAATTTTCTTTCAAATGATGTAAAACTGGTTCAAAATGTCTAGAAAGTTATCGAACGATCATTTACATACCCTACATAACGAGAAAATCGTTAAAAATTTTGTAAAAATCGCGTTAAACGTACTTAAATTTATTTCAATTGTGTAACATTTATTTATAAATTATCATAAAAATTGTTCAAACTGGCAAAAAACGTTTAAAATTTATTAAAATCATCAATATAGGCCTACTTCAAAAATTGATGAAAATCTTATTGTTGAAAATTTGGAATTATGGTAAAAATTGTTCATATTTGTTAAAAATTAGGTTAAAATATCGCATCAATTTTTGAAGTGGAGTCAAAAATTGCTTTTAACGAAGTGAAAATTGATGAACAATATTCAATAATAACTTTCAATGTTTTTACTGCTTCTGCGAAAATTTTCATTTTTACGTTTTCAAACATTGTTAAAAGTGATTTTCGTAAAAATTGGTCACTTTTTCTCGTTTGAATTAATGGGAAAACCGTGCATGTTGAATCGAATTGTTTCCATTTATATTATTTTCTTTCAAATGCCATCATTTTGCTTCAACGTCGACTGCTTTAGCAATCATTCGCGAGTTTCTTTTTTTTTCCTCTTTTTACTTCGACGTAAGTATATTGTTTCTTAACACGATAACTGCAGTTAAATGTAACGGGTAGAGGATTTTACTTTACAAGGTTCCCACGGTATTCATTTCAGGGAATGATTTAGTTTTCGTAGGTGCCATTTACTAATGAGAGCCTTTAAATTCAAATGATTTGGGGTAAAATTACCTAAACGGAGAATATAGGCTTCGAAAAAAACCCGAAATTACGCAATATTTTTACAAAAATCATAAATAATTAATATTCAAATGGTCAAAGCTAGGAAAAATTTGATCTAGATTCGAATTTACGGAGCTCGTGGATCTGGAGTCAAATTCAACAATAGATGATTGAAATTTCTGAAATTCTCAAAACTACCCTTTCTAACGAATTAAAGAAAAATTTGAAACTTGTGAAATGAATGAACGTTTTATGCTTCAATTCCAAAGGAGAAAATATTAGCAATATTTTGGGATAATGGTTCAAATTCCCATTCTGAGTCCATTGAATAAATCTGCGCACAGGAAACAAAACCTCCTAATCGTGTTCTTTGCATATGTTCTATTCATCTTTTTCCACCGTTAAACACGACCTTCTTCTTTTTCACCCAATACTGATAATTCTTCTATTCATGTGTACTCGTACCAACACCTTTTCTATGTACAATAAATGTTCGATTTCGCACACCATAGCATACATATAAACTACTGGCCAACGATACAGACGGTTAATTTACCTTTTTATCTTCTAAATGATAAAAAATTGATAACATTTATCTTTGATGAAAACCCCCATCGCAAAACAATAGATTCGCTGAAGGCGAAAAAATAGTTTATATGAAAAACAATGTAGCATGAATCATAGATAAAAACGGTATCGCCAGAGGTCAACCGTTTAATTTTACAAATGGCAACTTCAACAGTAAAAAAAAACAGATATACATTTGAAAAAACTCCATGCTGTGTTATCAACAAATGCACGAAATCGTGAAGTGCAATGAAAATACTCCGTTTATAGAAAGGAAAATACACAATGCGTTTCACCTTTGGTCGAGGATCTCTCAAAACTACCAAACGTACTTCCATAGTTTATGAAACAATTATATTTGTACTTGATTTCGTGGAAATGTACGATACATTTTTTATATGGTTGGGGACATCATGCAGGGTGAAAAACTTCAACCATGGAATCTCAATATTGTAATTTTTAATGTAATTTTTTTTCAGCCTTTCCTGTAGAAAAAGGCCATCAAAGTAGTTCTCATTTTAGCTAATTTTTCTAATTCAAAATAATTTCACAAATAGGAGCTGATTTCCAAGGGTGCTCGATTTTTCGACGAATGCCGGACACCCACTATTTTGAACGTGAATCCCCTCTCCTGAAAGCTAGTTCAGATTATTCACATCATTCAACTTCCTGAAAATGCTACGAGTATGTTTTGAGATTTTATCAAAAAGTTTGAAAATTTTGAGCTTCAAACACCCTCGTCCTCTTTCAGAAGTTCGTTTCGGTTTTCAAAAGTTGAAATTCAGGAATATCAATTAAAAGCCTTTAAAACATTCATATTTGAATTTTCTAAATTTTTAACGTCGTTAATCCCCTCTTCTCACTTAATTCATTAAAAAATTTATCCTTTTCAGAGGATTATTTTAGGTTCAAATTATTCTAAAAATGAGTCAACTTGAAATTTTTCTACTCGTACCTATGTAATTAAATTTCATAATTGAAATTTTCAAAAAAATTTGGATTCACCCCCCGCTCCCCCCAAGATTAATCTTAGATTAAGAGAAACATTATCAATTTAACGTGTACAAGACTGCAATGTTGAAATTTTGAATCCTGTACACAGTCAATTCATGTTGTAATTTTTCAAGCTTTTAGGACATAATCCACTATTTTACTTTTTTACTTCTTTTGAGGGATAAAGGGAATTATAGGACATAATTTTCTAAGACATAGTAAAGAAAACCAATTCATCGAAACAAAGATGACGACTTCTCAGCACGATTTTTCCTGAGTTTCAACCCTCGGTTGAAAGAAATTAATGAATCAAAATGTACTGGGAAATTTTACATAAAGCTAAGCTTTTTTAAAAGAAATTTCTCTGTTATAGCCACTCTTCATTTCTTTGATTTTTTTACCTTGGGACACCCCAGTGTTTTTTGGACCTGAATGAAATGTTTTTTATTAATACTGAAAAAATGAGATGACGTAGGATAATTTTTTTTTACTTACTGTAGGTATCTTGAAAATTTTGGGCACCCACTGAGAAAATGAAAAGACAGCTTCCCTGTGCTTTTACATAATCTGACCTAATTTTCTTTTAGTCTAGCCAAGTGGCCTCTAGCAAAAATTTTATTCACTTTTCAATCAAGTCTACCCATTTCCTATCATTTTGAAAATTCAAGGAGATATCAGAGGTAAATTTTATCACAGCTCTAAAACTGCCTCATCGAGGTATGCACGTATCAGGTAAATATAACTTCCAAAAAATAAAAATCTATTCACCGTAGTCCTTCTCCATACCTTATTCAAGATCCAACTATACAGCTTTAGAAACATGAAAAATTCTAATTCATTTATCTATTCCACATTCCGTATCAATGACGAATTCTGAATGCTTTACTTACATTACACATCACGATATCAAACCAATACCTAAAATTACTTTTCCTTTTACATTGCATAAATCTACGACTACATATTGAATGCATTCGCCATTCAAAACTGAATAACAACCTTCGCTTTAGTTACCGGGCAACAAATCATATCCTATCAATTTCCACGTGTTTTTCACCATTCGTCATCTCGCAGTTAGAATTAAATCAACGTTAATAAAATACAACTTCGACGTCATTTCTTATTGAATTCTCGCCTATGTTACGTCGTTCGTTTGTTGCAAAACGATTATCATTCGCTCGGTTAAAGGAAAAACTATACTTGTATCCTACATGTGAACATCTAACTGTACAATGTTTGCAATGTATTTTGCGTATGTACTTGAAAATAAAAAAATGATGCGAACATTTACTCGTAAAAAATTATTTAAATACTTTACAACGACTAGAAATTTTGCCAAGAAAAGGTATGTTTTGGTTTCAAGATTAATCACGTGCTCTCTTTTCGTCCTATACGTACTCGTATACGTACTTTCACCACTATTTACACATGACCTTAACATTTTGGTACAAAATTAAAATTTTTTTATAACCGTGGTGCTTTTGAAATAATTATTGAAAATTAAGTTACCTAAATGAATTTTAGCATAGGATATACTTTTACTACGACCTAATCCGTGAAAAACGTCACGAAATTCCTCGACGATGATTTTTAGACATTTTGTCAGATTTTTTTGGACTTGGAAAAATTTTCGGATTTCAAAAGACTTTTTGGACTAAAAAAATTTTCAGAAATCAGGTTGATTTTTAGACATTTTATTAAACATTATCCTTTTTGGACTTGAAAAAAATTTTAAAATCATGCCAGGGTGTCTACCAAATAGCAAAAATGAATATTCGTGCTTTTTAGTTGATTTTCGAGAATCGAAAAATGATCTGGCGATTTACCTACAGTTTTGTCCAGACGACAAGTCTCATAATAATTGACCGAGTAAGTTGAAATTTTTATGAAATGTCAAGTGCTACTTGGGTCAAAAACCTACTGAATTCGGAAAAAATCGATGAACCGGTTCTCAAGTTATTTGTGATTGAAATTTTCAAAAACCTGAAGCGCCATAAATATAGCATTCAAGTAAAATTTTTAAATAACCTTTTTGATAGAATTTGAAAGGATGTACAAAAAAGGTTATATACTGTTTTCATTTTTGTGAACCGGTTCTCGAGATATTGGAGAATAAAATTTTCAAATACCCCTATAGTGCCTTGAATATTGCACTTATGTGAAAATTGCACATAACATTTTGTAAAGTATTTAAAAGGCACCACAAAAAAGGTTATATACAATTTTCATTTTTGCGAACCGGTTCTCGAGATATTGCTGGTTAAAATTTTCAAATACCTCTAGCGTCTTGAACATAGTATTTACGTAAAATTTGCAAATAAGCTTTTTAATTGGATTTGAAAGGATGGACAAAAATGGTTATATACTATTTTAATTTCCACAAACCGGTTCTCGAAGTAATCGCTACGATAGTTTGCTTCTTTTGAAATATTCAAATTTTGATTCAATTACTCATCTGAAGTGAAATTTTTAGACTTATTATGAAATTGACAGTGAGAAAATCAGCTTTTCTAACGCATTTGTTGCGTTCGAGTTTTTTTTGTTTTTTCCTGGCATTAAAAAAAAATCGTGTCATTTCAAAAATCTTCCGCGGGTATTAGCAATACCCCCGAGCGACCCACCCAATTATTCATTTTGTGTTCTTTTTGGAACATTTTCAGGATTTTTTATAAAAAGAGAAGGAGGAGCAAAAAAAAACAAAAAGTTTGAAATAAAATTGGTCGATAGATAATCGAAAGATGAACAAACATATCCAAAAATCAGCGTTCCACAATAATCAAAAGGCGGGGGCGGGGGGAAATGGTATTTCGTTCATTTTTAATATTGAAAATCCTTGAATGATGCCCCTCAACCCATCAAAATTGACTTAGGAGGTGGCCTTTGGCATTTAGATTTGGTGTGGGCCCTATGTGTGGTTTTTGGGGGTTCCCATTTTCCAGCTTCCATTCAACTTGAAAAAAGAACTGATTTTACGAAGACTATTTTTTGCTGTTTTCAATTTGTGTGATCGCTACTGATGTGAGTATACACCACTCAGATCGACGTAGGAGACTGTCATTTCGCATCAGGGTCAAACCGAAGAATTTTCTAGAAAAATGGGCAAAATTGCTGAAAATGCCAATTACAGCTATACATGCAAGGAAGTCAGTAATCAAACAAACATTCAAGCGGGACGAGGGGGCGAGGGTGAAAAAAATGATTTTATGTTAACTTCGAAAAATATTCCTGTCGAATTAGGTAAATTTATTCAGTCCAAACCAAACTCGAGCGGAGCGAGGACGAATTTTTTTTTTAGAAAAAGACATAAAAAAGGTTAAATTTCATCATTTTTTCCAACATTTCGGGTGTCTGGGGGGTCCACGGTCCTTGGCATTGTCCCCCCCCCCCATCTTGATGATTCAACTGATTCACAGGAAGACAATTTTGGCGAGAAAAAAATTGATTTTACGTACAATTTTGAAAAATATCTGTTATTTTAATTAAAAGATTATTAAATTTATTGAGCCCTAACGGAGCGAGGGAGAAAATTTTTTCCAAAAAATCATTTAAAGCTGAAATTTCAATATTTTTTCAATTCGAATTTCAATTGAAAGGATATTATCGAAAAATAAACTTCAAAAATTAATCAATTTTATCAAAATTTCGTGCTTTTAGTGCTCGGTAGACACTCTGTCACGCTGACTTTTAGACATTTTATCAGACAGTCATTTACCTAAATAATAAAAAAAAAATTGTTCAGGTTTTCAAAAGTCAAACATTATGTTAGACTGCATTAACCTGACTTTTTGAACTAGGAAGAATTCCTGAGATTCTGACTTTCTGGGCTTGAGAAAAAGTTTACAAGGTGAGCAGCTGATTTTTCGAACTTGGAAAAATTTAGGACTTATTTTTGAACTTGCATTTTAGAGAGATCACTTTGACTTTTCAGGCAATTTATTAGAAGAAGTTCCCTGCTTTTTAGACATTTTGTCAGAGTTTAGAATTCTTGGACTTGAAAAATTCAAGAGATTCTGACTTTAAGGATTCGTAAAAATTTGGATCATTTCAAAATTTGATTTTTAAACATTTTGTTAGACTTTACATAAAAAATATAAGCATATCTTATGTTTTATACTTTCATACGTAGTATGAAAACAGAACTAACCAGGGGGGTCCACGGAGAAAGGCCGAATTTTCTCTCTCGATTTAAATGTACAGCAAAAATAATCACACCATACAACCGTTTGAACAAAACAGACGATAGTACAATCGTACGAAAGCTCTAACTCAAAGCTACTTACGAGTATATTATTGTACTATGTAGCTGAAAATATGTTAACTATTCGTATAGTACATTACATGTACATACAAACTACATACGTAGTGTGCATGTGTTATCTATGAACCATATACACAGTTACGCTTTTCGTCACCTTTTCTTCCCACCTCCTATACAATTTTTTTCACTTCCAAGTTCCAATGCCGATGATTCATCTAACCATAAGTGAACGTATATAGCATTACACTACACTTCATTTCCCTCACTTAACAATACACCGAGAGAAGTCCAAGTTATTGCGTTAGTCTCTTATATTCTTTGCTCCTTATATTATACAATTCTCCATAAGTCTAGTTACGATCGCAGCATATCACAGACACGCACAAAAAATAATTCGTTGCGGTAATTTGAAATTTTTTATACATTATTTCGAATCGATTCTAAACACTTATCCCAGTGACACGAAACATAACAATTCCTGTAAACCTGAGGTACATGTACTTTGGTTCAAACTCGACATATCAAACATGCAACATGCTTCGTATACCTAGGTATGTACATAAATACACGTGCAAACGTGTACCGGTATATCGAACGTGTGCTTTGATTTTTTTTCGTCGTGAAAAAAACAACAATTTGATTCCTTTTTTGGATTCTAATCGCACAATTGTAATGTAAAAATGTTATCATTTTGCAAACACAATCGCAAATTTTACAACGATCGTGTTGGTTTTTTTTACCTGTTGGAAAAAAGTACCTTTTGCTCGTAATATTGCAATTTTCGTAACGTAATTATCGCGAAATTACCAAAGACAATTAATTTGCAACATTAAATTCAATTAAAAAATATGTATACATATACATATATGTGCCTTAATCACGAGATATTATGAAAACTAAAATATCGTGTAATTAATCGGTCAGATTACGTATTTATAAATCTATTTTCATAATTAAATTGAAAAGCCCGAGTAAGAGCAGCGTTTCGAAAGGTACATTCTCGTAAATTTTAATTACCCTCAAGTCTGCAGAAGTTATTAGAAAAACATACGAAAGTAAAACATTGTATAATTAGATTAAACATTTCCAACATCGAATTTCGATTAATTAGTCTTCGTTTGTTCTAAACATATTCTACATAGGTTGAAAGTAAATCAGATACCGAACTTGTACGGTTTCTAATAACCACACAACAACGAACAACGAAGGCAAAAAAAAAGAGAAGAAGATCTGCGTGCAATAATGAAAACAATCCGATGACGAATTTAGCTCTATTTTGTTACCTATTTTATAAAATAGCTCGAGGGATTTACTAGAACGCGAATCTACTAATTGAATGATGAGTCATCGTACAGTCATTCAAAACGAAAGGAGCAACCTTCTATTCAAGATGAACCATTCTTTCAGGCAAACGTACAAGTTTTGAAAACGTAAATAAAAAATTTATATCGAATTCACGCAGAGTGAAAAAATAACTTCCTACATCAAGTAGAAATAAAGCTGAGCAGTCTGGTAAAACTTTCTTCTGTTTAATGAAAACTACAAATTGTAATACCCAAACAAAACAAACCGGTTCAATTATTTTTCATACGTCGGAGAGATCTAAATGAGATTTTTTTTCACACCGATGAGAAATTGTGTAAAAAATGAAGGACATCGTGATAATGATGATTCGAGATGCGTGTTCCTATTTTACTTTTCCATTTCGGCATTATTTAACCTTATTCGTATCGATAAAAAAATTTCAAGAGAAAAGTTCAGGAAGATAAGAAATTTTACGGAATTTAGACGAAAGCTGAAGACGGAAAAAAATTACGCGAAAATTTAATTAAAATGGTAGCAAAGTTAGCGGCATAGTTTACAAGGTGAACAGCTTTGTTATCACGGTCGTATAACGTAAGGCCAACAATTCGCCATTACTTTTCGAAAAATATGAAAAAATTAGCCGCACGAAAGGGATACCGCTGTAATTTCGAAAGTAGGTGAGCTATGGACATGAAGATACTTCAAATCAATCGAATTCCCAAGTGCGGAAACCAGGCTGATACTTGATTTGATGACGTAGTATAATATTTTGAATACAAATATGCAAATGTCTTTAAACGAATTAAAATTGATATAGGAACTGGCGAAAAATACATAGAAATTTATGTAAATATTGACATAAAAAATGAATCATCGTGAATGGATGTACTCGACCGAAACTCATCCTTATTCATGTTGTAGGCCAATCTTTTTCCATTTTTTTACATGTTTATAAGTTATACAGTAGTGGTAGTGGGTAATAGGTTCATTGTATGTTTGGAGTAATCATCATTTGCACAATCACAAATATTTTATCAAAATTATTTGCCTTATCACATAAAATGTGAAACTGTCGATATGCTACATTGAATAGACACTTCCAAGCAGATAAAAAGTCAAGTGTAAAAACTGATTCACTTGCATTCAATCAATCTTCAACATCTGAGGAAAGTTATGAACTCAAAATACCGAGGGTTAAGACCGATTTCGAAGAGTACAGTCACTAGATTAGAAAGCTGTAGCGATGATAAAACTGAACCTTACTTTTATCATAAACAAATTGGAAAATCCTTTCATAAATGTTGATACTACTTTTAAGACTCGAATATGAGAAAAATGGAGCGAATGAATAGATTAATACAGATTATTAAAAACTAATATCGCATAAGAAAACAAACTTTAAGCTTACCATAAACTGAAGCAAGTAAAACTTCTTGAGATTCCAGGTAAAGGTACATCAAAGCGAGTGAGTGTAATCGAATTTATAAACATGTATCACTAGCACTTGGATAGATTATTTTAGAAACGAAATCCAAATAATGACGAACTGGAGTAGAAAATATGAACAATGAACCGAACGATTATGAATTATTATTTTATTTACACAAATAATAACAAAACAAACTCATGAACACTTAACAACAAAAAAAACGAATTAAAAAAAAAGTAAGTAAATGACGATTTTGATTTATCAGAGTACTTGCTCAGTGTAAGCGAAATACGAAATTACAAAATTTTCCCTCGATTTTCCCTTTGGTACAGATAAAAAGTAAACTTCATAAACATGCTTTATGTTTTGATTAAAATCGTACACCTTTGAGTGTATTTTCGTTGACGTTGTGAAGTACTCATGATTCGTTTTTTAATTACATTTTTTTTCTAAATAAAATGGATGTAGAAAAATAACGATAATTAAAAAGAATTTATTTAATAAAAATTTCATTTATTTTATTCAAAATTTGTTTCTTCTACAGAAATTGACGAGAAAAATTCAAATTCTAAAATATGAGTACAGTGATGCCAACATAACTAATAGTAATTCAGTGAATTACGCCGAAACCCAACAAATAAAGAACGTCCAAAATTTTTTATTTTTTTTCATTTCAAAGTTTTGAATTTTGAAATTTGAACCGTTTTTCTTGCGTTCCTTTCAATTTTTTCTTCAAACTTGAGGAATTGAAACTGTTCTCAAACGGTAAGTTCATTCCCTGTATTTAGCTTCAGCGTATTTGTTTTCTATTCCAGAAATTTCATGGCTGGAAAAGTTCAACGTTCCAGTTTTGCTTTTGCATAATCTCGATGTAGAACACTAACTTTAGATCATTCTAAGCATATCGTTTCTTTCAGTAAATCATTTCAAGATGATGGGTGATATAAAGTGGTCAGAAGAAGCTGCAGCTGCTATAAATGACATGAAACCGTTCGTCGAGGAAGTATTCATTTCCAGTCGTCAGCCTGACATAGAATCCATGGCGTTCTTGAATTTAAAAACGTACGAAAATGAGAAATTTTATATAAAATTATGTGTTTCCGGCTTCGGTGTCGTTGGTTCGGAGTACGATACTGAAAATGTCAAAGAAGTGAAATGGTTCGAAACACCATACGCGTTGCTGTCCGAAATAAGTAAAAGTTACACAGATCGATTCCATAATTCCTTATTTGAAAAACTGAAATGTCTGGAGAATACTTGAAAATGTCGAAAAATGTCCAAGGTATATACCTGCAATTATATCTTCTTATGAACCATTCTATATAAACTGCCGGAAATAGCTTTAACAGCGTTACTTTGAAAAGTTTTTCTCATACGTGGGTAGAATCGAATCGGTGAAAATATGTGTTTCCAACCGATCTCAGTTTCCTATTTTAATACTGTTTTAAATCGAATTTCTTGTCATTATTTTATTAATTCAAGAAATATCTTCTTCGTTCATTTTCTTTTTGTTAATTTTTTACTTGCTTTAATAAATTAATTTGTTTTAATCTAATGTGTACCTTTTTTTAATTTTAATTAACGTATCGCTGAAAATGAAATAATTCTTTTCGTTGTTTTTTCCATTTTTTTTCTGATTTCAAGTATTTCAATAATTTTTTCTGAAAAATTCAAACAAAATATTAAGTACATTCAGTTTTAATTTTATTGAGAAAATTTATTATTTTCCAAACTTACATCAGTAATTAAACACATAAAAAAACATAAGCTTACACAGTTGGTAAAATCTCCTATGTAAAATTTATTTTAAACTTTATATTAAACATGACAAGTCCTCAACAGGTTATTCACATTCTACATGACTAGTTCGTATGGAATGTATTTCTAAATTTTAATGTTCTTATAATAAATTTTCACAAAGAGGGGTTTTTCATGCAATCGCATAACTTAAAAATACAAACACATCAAACACATTTACCAAAATAAGTAGAAATTAGCGTAGGTATCGCTTGTACGAGTATATATTAGGTGAAAATTTATTCGACATTCTAATTTTAGAGATCTGTTTCGCAGGTCATCGCCTCATCTCAATATCGCACCGAAGGCGGCCGCAGAGTATTTTCTTTTTCTGGAATAATATACGAAACCCTCGGTTGTCTCACTGATCCACGCATCGAAGAACGATAGCTGGCCAAGGAAGAAACCGTGAATGTCCTGTGATGTCTCGATATACAAGGTAAGAAAGTAACAATGAGCGTTCTTCTGTATTTATCGCTCATGGCGCAATATAATAAGAAATTCGTGGCCGTATTAATGCACATTAAAAAGTTGCAGATATTATTCAATCCGCGTTTGTAATAATATCCTGCGCTTTTTTCCGGCGGCGAATAGAATATCGATACCAATAACATTATGGTTGTTGGGATTTGGCATATGATGAAAAGTAATACGACCGCTACCAAAGCCATTGTTATTTTATTTTCTTGCTTTTCTCTGCTACTTATTCCACTTTTCATCTGAAATGGGGGGAAAAAAATTAATTCCTGTTTTTTTGAAACGAAAACGTGGCGGTATTTTGTTACAATTTTTCACGAACATGATCCGCTAACTTTTTAACGTAGCTTTAGGCTAGAAAATTAATTTACTCGTTTTTGTATAGGAAAAAAAGAAAAGAAAGAGAATTATAATACATATTACATTTGTTTACTATGGGGACTTTGGATTTTAAAAATAAAACGAATGCAGATGACGTAAATAGCGTAATACATACTCTAATTCTTACGTTGGGTCTAATTTAGTCAGGCGTTTACCTCAGTTTGTAAAATCGCCAATTCTATTATCACTGTTGTCTTCCTGTATTCGTAAATTTCCGGTTATTTCTTTAAAATTTTCAGAATACGTAATTCTGGGAAAATCCGAAATACCAAAGTACACGAGGAAATCTGTAGATATATTATAATCGGCAGAAAAGTAAGGGAGAAAGAGTTTTCATCAATTTAATGCGATATGTTTGGATTTTTCGTAATTTTCAGTATCTTTGAGAAGTGCAACGTTGCGTTAAACGTTATTATTGTACAAATTTACATTTTCTAAAATTGCTGCGAGTGTATATAGGGGTGTTCTTTCATGCATCCTTTTTAAGCTTGTTTATTTTATTCGAATACATACAAAATTGTAGGTCTACACTCTACGTGTACGTTTGGTATAGAGGTATACTGTATACTCACTTGTGTTAAACTATTCTGCTGTTTTCTGCTATTCCTTACCGCTTCCACCAGTAAGGTATTCAAGACGCAGAGTAGAACTAAAGGAATGTATACGAAAATGAAAGCCGTCAACCAGTAATAGATAACTTTATAAGTGTTATTGTTTCCAAATTCCGTCGTATCCAGCGTGAGTTTTTTTTCGCTTTTGTGACACACTTTCCACTCGAACGGCGTCGTAATCGTAGCCAGCAAATTGAAAATTGTAACGCATGTTATTACCTTCCTGGCTCTAGATTCGGTGCATAGGACTCTTCCGCGTAATGGTTGACATACGGCGATGTATCTCTCTAATGTGAAAGACACTGTTAGCCAGGTGGAGGTGCCGCCTGAAATGTATGTTCATTATTATTTATATTCTGTATGACGTGCTCGTTGGCCGGAGGCATTAACATTACGATGGTTTGTTTAGAATGTGATTTTGATGAATGGTTAGGGTAATATTTTTGAATTGAGAGTAGCTCGATTTGAGAATCACTTGAGAACATATTGAATAGGGGTTTGAGGATTGTTAGTGTGTAACAATTTGCCATCAATTATTCATTCAGTTCATTAATCAAGGTGTCTACCGGACACAAAAGCACGAAATAACAAAACAGAAACACGAAATTTGGCCAAAGAACCACAAAATTGTCACATTAAAAAATAACTGATTAAATTTTGAATTTCGTTTTCGATAATCCTCCTTCGATTAAAATTTAAATTGAAAAAATTTTGAAATTTCAGCTTTGAATGATTTTTTTCAAAAAGAGCAGAGCAGGCAGGGTTGGTGTTTTGAAGAATTAAAAAAAAACGATGTTTTAAACGTTTATTTGGTTTTTAACAGTTTTTTTTCTTTTAAACTTGTTTTTTTTTTCAATTAAAACAAAAAACAGTTGAAACAACAAAAAAGAGTGTTTTAAACGCTTTTTAACAAATTTTTTTCTTTAATTTCCATATTTAATGTAAGGAAAATTGAAAAATAATGATAAAAAGTCAGAATGACGGAATTTCGTCAGGAAATTTTTCGTTTTGGTCATCGCAAAAACATATCTTATGTTTAAAAAAAAGTCACCGTCATTTCCATACTACCCACGAAACTATAGAACATAGGGTATGCTTTTGCTGATTAAAAATTTTTTACAGTCCAAAGAAGTCTCCCAAATATTTCTCCAAGTCAGTGGAAATCTAATAATTTTTCAATTCCAAAAAAGTCTGACAAAATGTCTAAAATTCAGCATTATCTATAAAATTTTATAGTTCAAAAAGTCAATGGAAATCTGAAAATTTTTTACAAGTTCAAAAAAGTCTTGACATAATGTCAAAAAGTCAATGAAAATCTGAAAATTTCTCCAAGTTCAAAAAAGTCTGACATTATGTCTAAAAGTCAGCGTTATACAATTTCGTGACGGAATTTCGTCACGGATTTTTCCACGAGATCACTCCTAAAAGCAAAAACATATCCTATGTTAATAACAGCTAATTTCTTCATTCTAAAAAATCAGCTAGAGTTTTTTTAAAAACGCTGATTTGTGTTGAAATGTTCTCTTTCCCACTCCCCGTGGTCCCACCCCCACCCCCTCCGCTCACACTGCTTAGAAAATTACTTGATAAATTTTTTAATTTTTTTTGAAAAATTACGGGAAAAACGAGAAAAAATGAAAAAAAAACATGAAAAAAACAAGTTTAAAACGTGAATTTTTTTTTGTATAAGACATCAGTTGTTTTTTTTTTTGGATGTTTAAAACACTGTTTTTTTCTGTTTTAAACGACTTTTTGATTAAAACAAACAACCCTTAGAGCAGGGTTTATAGGGGTGATTCGGCCCCCAGCATCGAATTTGAAATTATCCAGTGGAAGTTGGTCCTCGCGGTCTAAGTCTAAAACCTCCCTGGCGAAACTTTAAATTCGATATCCCCCCAATTCCTTCGGGTGTGAGGAGGAGGTGGAGAGGGTAGACGTGAATTTTTGTTGAAAATTGATATTTTGGCAATTTTCAACCAAATTTTTCCAAACTTGGAGGGATAGTAGACTGATGGAATTTTCTTTTGAAAATTTCGAACACTTTTTCAAAGGCAAATAAACATTTTTAACTTTTTAACAGATGGGACGATCACAAAATTTTGGATCAGATAAGATGAGGATCAGATCACGAAATTTTTAGCAAGATAAGCTAAAGATCAGATTACAAAAATTTTTACAAGATCAGATCGTGATCTTTTCTGAAAAAGATAAATTTTCAAATTTGTCAAATTAAAATTAAATGAACTTTCTCTTAGTACTTTTTTATTTTTGTTTTGTTAAGTGTTAGAGCAAATAAAACAATGAAACGGCAAAATAACAAGGAAACAGACAACAATTTTTCATTTAAAAAGAAATTAAAATTAATCTTTTTGCGATCTTTTTATTTCAAAAAAAAGGTTAGATCACCGATTTTTAACCAAATAAGATCGAAGATCAGATCACCCAGACAAGATAAAGATCACGATATTTATCTGATTCGTTTCAGATATGATTTTTTTTTCAAATGATCTGCCCATCTGTGCTTTTTAACGCCCAAATTGGTAACCCCTTAAAGAAATGCAATTCTGAAAAAAAAAAAATATTTTGTGCCTAGTCTAGATGTGCAACCACATATTTTTTTAGACCATTCAGAGATGCAAAAACCTATTTTTTCGTCCATTTCCTCCCCTTAAATGGGTCATTTCTAGTCGAAAAATTTATTCCTTGCAATATATCATCAATGACACCCAAATACACCATCAACCTTCATTTGTAACAAATTCATTGATTTTTTCATTTTTTTCTAATTTTCTTTTAAATATCCGAATGACGCCATTTTGGAAACCCACACCCTCCTCTGAGATGACTTAGGTGCCTAAAAATAATTTATGGACTTATCTCAAGTTGATATCTGTAATACTTATATTGCAATTTCAGCAAAATTGAGACATTAAAATTTTTTTTGCTCTTTTTTAGGAATTGAGTATTTTTGACTTCGGATACTTTTACATAGAATAAATCACATTTTTAATTCCCAAACTTGCTATGAGAGGGACCAAGGGGTCTGAAACTCCTTGACAATAGAAATGTTGGAAACAATATTAATGCAATTTCAGCTTTTGAATGTCCTTTTCTGGAAAAATTTTCACCCTTGCTTCTCTCAGGATTGGACTCTGTAAATTTACTTAGTTTAACAAAATAATGAACATTTTTCAAAGTTTACACAAAATCACATTTTTTGAGGTCCCCCCCCCAACTTTTTTTTTTGGGGCCCCCCCCCCCCCCCGCCACTCCTTGAATATTTGTTTGGAAAGTTATTGCTTTGAGTGACATTCTGGGTAGTTAAGCTACTCTAAATGAATTTATACCGTACGAATACATATTTTATATGTAGTTTTGTTGGAAATTTTCAGTAGCTGTACTTCGCATTTTCAGTGATTTTGCCCTCTTTTCTCAGAAAATCTTTCGGTTCGTCCCTGATGCCAAAGAACAGCCTCCTGGGTCGTTTTGAATAACTTAGAGCCATTACACAATATTGAAAACAGCAGAAAATGATCTTTGTGAAATGAAGTTTTTTGGGGTGAATAGCATTTCTAGAGTACACACCAAATCTGAATGCCAAAGAAGACCTCCTAAGTCAGTTTGGGTAGTTTGAGAGCAAAATTCAAGGGGTTTTAAGGTAAAAAAGGACAAAATAACAGTTTTGTCTCCATTTTGATTGCTGTACAACGCTGATTTTTGGATAAGTTGCAAATCTTTCGATGTTCTATCGGCCAATTTTTTTTTCAACTTTTTCGAATTTTTTGCTCCTCTCTCGTTTTCTATAAAAAATTCAGAAAATGCCCCAAAAGGTACACACAATGTATGGGGGAGGGGGGGTATTGGCGACACCTCCGGAAAATTTTTATAATACCACGAATTTTAATTTTTGCGATTTGGTAGACACCCTGTTAATTCCAAAGTGACGTTTAAAATAGGGGTTGTCAACTTTTTAATCTTTGTGCGTTACGTAGCTAGGTAATAAAATAATCTCGATAAACTTTTTCTGCTCGAGAGATAAAGAAATACAACCCACAAATATTTTTTCAAGTTCATTATATACGCACACGCACAGCATACCTGATATTGACTTTTCTGTTTTTTTCCAAGAGCCACGTACAAACAAACTTCGTATAATTTCGATTGTATTTTTTTGATATTTATTCGATGTCATGACCACCCACCACCTTAGGTTGCGTTGTATAAAAAATGAGTATTTTTTCAGTTAGCAGATTTATAAAGTTTTCTTCCTAAAACCAAACCAAAAAGAATACTCCAACTGTCGTGAAACATCTAGTTATCAGATTCGCTGACAATTCAATACTTTCCTCTTGGAAAAATCTGATGATTTTTTTCCCGAAAAGTAATCTGTTTTTTGTTTGTATTTCAATCTGAAAAAAATGTATGCCAGTTTCAAAGAATAAGAATGCGAAGTAATTTGAAAATTTCGAATGCTTGCGCGTCTTTCAAAAGCAGAATTATTTTTCGTCAAATGGAATTCGTAACGAGAATACGTGGTGAAAAAAAAAAAGAACAATACGCGAACGCTACGTAGTTATGATAATATTGCATTTTATGAGAAAATGTTTACTTACTGCTTGCATCAATGTACCAAAAAATAAACGGTAGCATTTTCCAATAAATGTGGTAACCGGAATCGTCGCTACCGGAATAATGCTGCAGAGAGAGCAAGAAAAAGCAAATCAAGTATAACAAATCGGTGACTGCTAAAGCTGTCAAATAGGTGTTGGTCGATGATTTCATGCGACGTTGGGTTAGAACCGCTATGGTGACTAGATTACCGATGATTCCAATAAATACTATTATGGGGGTGAGAACACGTTGAATCCAAAATCGCGTCGCTTCTAAGAAAACAATCTCGGGACTGGTGACGTTTGTCGGCGAAGTCTCGTTTGATTGATGGCAATAAGCTGAAACCAATAGTTCAGTTTGTACCGATATTGTCAATTTTACTTTTACTATCTCGGCTGTTTCAGCTATACATTTCTTTTTTTTTTTTGAATAAAAAATTGAAATTTTGCTGAAACAGGCCGTGTGAATTAGATAGATAGGATTTTTTTTTTAAATTGAAAATACCTGTGTTAAAAAAATTTAAAAGAAAAACAGCTTTTTATTATACTATATTAGATATTTAAAATACAGGGTGTTTCATAAGTGAGGTAGATCCTTAAATTGAGTAAGTGAGCAACCCATTCTAATTCCAAGTATCTATGTATTGTATATGTATTTATCTATTTATGTAATTGAAGGGGCAAATTATTTTTTTATCTGATAATTTTTTAAAACTTCTTCTAAGTTTGCACCATTGAGAAGGGCATTTTTTTGCACAAGATTCACACATAATTATGATGGATTGCCATGATAAATTTTCGAGTGTCTCACCACAAATTATGAAAATTAAAATTTTCAACTTTTTTCGAAGCAAAAAACTAGAATCAGAAAATTACCAAAAAAAACTTTTGACGGAGCTTATTTTTGCCCCCGCAATTCAAAATTTTGGTAAACATACGTATTTGTACTCGAGATAGACTACCTAATCACTGATTTTGCTGAGGTGCGTTAACCTTATTTATGAAACACTCTGCAATGTTCAGAGGGAGCGCATAAGTCAGTTTTACGCGTCTGAATCCAATTTCGAATAGATTTTCTGGCCAAACTAAGGCTTTTACGAAAAAAATGCTAAGAATCAAAGTTGTAGAGCATGAAATTTCCTTTCTTCTTCGAGCTAATAGTTTTTTTCCAAGTAACTTAGTTTTCGAGATTTTTACAGTCAAAGTTCAAAATTAGATATTTATGATTTTTTACATTATTAACTTTGCCTGCAAAAATAACAAAAACCAAGCCTCCTAGAAAAAAATTAATAGCTTAAAGCAGAAAGAAAATTTTATGCTCTAGAACTTTGGTTCTTAGCATTTTTTTCGTAGTACCCTTAATTTGGCCAGAAAATTCATGTTAATGGGAGGAAAACACATTGTTGCATATTGGGAAACTGACTTATGCGCCTTCCTGTATGTATGCTGCAAAATATTTTTCATTTAGATAGGTATTTAGTTCTTTCTTTATTGTAATTGAATAAAACGAATTATTTCATTTATCGGGTGTACCTAAAACTCAATCGAATGATTGATCATTCCACGATTATCAATTACTTGACTAATTGAGTGTCCTGAGGAGGGGGGAGGAGGTTGGATGTTCATCCACAAAATTTAGATGTAACCGAGTATCAATAGGAAAAAACAATTGGTAAACGTGATTGCCTGTCTGCAAAATTGAAGGGGAAGATGGGTTTTAGGGGGGTAATTGGCGGTGTAAAGGCCTCCCATGACCAAGAAAAGGACATTTTAATGAAAAAGTAAGTAATAAGTACTTAAATACATCAAGGTTGAATGGGAAAACATACAAAAGTGTTCACCTCTTTTCTTAGAAAATCTGAGAAATTTTGCATTTTGAGCAGAGATGGATTAAATTATTACCAAAATGATTTTTAATCAAAATTCTTGAAAATCATGATAATTATTTTATATAAAATAACTTAAAATTATAATTTAAAAACGTGATTTTCTCGATCTAAAAATCATAAATTCATTATAAATCCGTTAATTAGTTAATACAATTTTTTTTTTAAATGTGTGCCTCTTTTTGACCAGTCTAGTGTTTATAATTGTAAAGTTCATAGCTTTAGGCTACAGATAATCCCAGCCTTTCTCTCATTTTGTCATTTTTAGCTCAACTCAATGATTTAGATCGTGATTTTAATGATCTAAATGTCTTTTTACCCGAAAAAAAATGATTCAAATTGAAATCATACTTAGTTATTCACAGATAACATGAGATAACGCCTTCAATAAAAACATGATTCGATTTTGATGATTTTTTGAAATAAAAATTGAAAATCATTCTTACAAAAATGATTTTGAATCATCACATTGAAATCATTCACCTCAATGATTTAAATCATGACCTTGATGATTTTTTTTTTGCAAAAAACCTTCGAAATTTATCCCTCCTTCTAGCAAGTTTTCTTCAATTTGTACCCGAAAGTAAATAAAAACTCAGATCAAAATTACCTAATCATGAATACACCCCCCCCCCCTCAGAGAAAATTCTAAAACCAAGCTTGAAAATGAGGATTGCTCTTTGAAAAAAATCAAACTTTCCTTTCGGTGATTTGTTTATCCAACATTAAAGTTAAATAAAGGAGCTAAGGACCATTTAAAATGAGGAAAGTTGTAGAAATGTTTCGAAGTCTAGTTACTTTCAACTGCAGTTCTCAATCCCTTTTAATTCTAATAGTCATCAGGTAAAAAATAATTAGGTAGAGTAAAATTTGTTCAGTATCTAATTTAAAAATCAAAATAATAATTATTCATTTCTACGACTACCTCGAAAATTGAAGAAATTTCCCTTTGGTTTTTCATTCAACTTCAAAATTGAAAGGGTTTACGAACGCAAATTTCAGCAAAAAAATTCTTTAAAAAATCGTTGGTTTTTATGATTTTTTGCTCAACATCAAAACTGAAGGGGCTAAAAAACCGGTGTTTGAAAAATGTTTATAAACGAAAACGAAAAAAAAGAGAAATTTTTTTCGTTTTTCAATTTATTTGGGTTTTGTTTGTTTTTCAACATATTTTGAACATTTTAAAACATTTTTTAGCGTTGTTAAACGTTCTTCGGCGTTCTTTCTATTTTGATGAATAATAAATCAATGATTCACAATTGTTGAAAACCCGCTGAAAAACGTTCAAAATCGTTAAAAAACATTTTAAAATGATTATAACGTTAAAAAACGAAAAATAGCACTAAAAACCAAAAAATGTTGAAAAGAAAAAAAACAAAAAACGTAATGAACACTGTAAAAACCATTCAAGAATGAGGAGGTTTGTGAAAAATTTTTAATTCGTTACTTTGGGTGACCTTAACCTCTTTCAATTTTCATTCTGGGCAAAAAAACTATTAAAACAAAATTTGTTTGGTTTTTGAAATACTACCTATTAATTTCCACGATTACCTTTTTTTAAAAAAAATTTTTTGTTGAAACTTATGTTTTAGTAGTTCCTTTACTTGTGGAATTGGACAGAAAATCAATATTTTGGAGAATTGTTCGGGTTTCGAGCTGTTACATTTTCCTATCATTAAAAATATGATTTTATTCATTTTTTTGAAAAAGTTATTTTCGTTCGATTTTAAAGATAGGCAACAAGTTCATCTAACGTTTCTTCCGAGTAGTATCCGGCCATATCCAAATTTTTCAGATGGAAATCTTAAATACTCACGTGACAGTGTAAAAAGGTTCCAAAGGCAATAAAAATGAAATGAAAATTGGTAAAAAACAGCATTTTTTTCAAAATAATATTTCAATAAGTACCTATTATTATTACAGTTGTTTAAAATTTCTGAAAAGCTGATGCCTGAAATGGAAAAATTATTAAATCAATGCCAAAATGTTGAAAGTATTGTAAAAATAGGTTGAAATATCAAGAATAAAAAACAGAATTTCTCTCAGATTTCAAAATGTGCTATTCTCAATGAAAGTTTATAAAATGTTGGTAAATATCGTAAAACTTAATCACTCAATGAGAAACTATAAATTCTCATAAAGTAAATATCACATAGTCTGGCATTTCAAGTTTAGATAATTATTATGATATGTTCCTCGTTTTTTTCACTACTTAAACCGAATTTTACGTTTTAAAACATCAACGATATTTTGAACAAATTTTATAGTAGGTATTTTCAAGAATATTTTTGTTTTGTTTGCAATTTGCATCCTGCGCTGGGTTTTGCCATTGAATTATATTTCATTGGACTTCTATTTGCGTAGCATAATTTAAAATAATCTCGTTTAAATTTCGAACAGGATATAAAAAGCTAAAAGGATAGGTACTCAGGATCTTGGAAGTCTTAAAAAGGAAGTATAGAAGTGCATATTTTCTCGTGATATCATTTTTACCACCCTTGGAAATTCTGTATAACGGTCAAATTCTTTTGATATAAAGAATACTTCTTTCGTATTGCGTTTTTCTTAATTTACCAAGGGATATTAAATTCCATAGGTTTTTAGTTTTTCGGTCGTATTAAAATGGGAAATTTTGTAAAACTTTTTAGAATCCGCATATTGCATTATTATTTTTTCATTATTGAAATTTTATACGACGAATAATTTCATATTATTACAGAACGAATACGAAAACGAAATGGTATATAAATTATTCAGACGAAATATTTAAAATATGAAGTAGTTTCCATTCATGATACAAGCGTGATATGACTTATCTGTGGTGTCTCCGAGTCGTATACCTATTTTTAGCCATACGTGTGTATAAATACTCGATTGAACTTTTTTCCACATATTTTTATCCATACAAATGTCGAAAATAATAACCTCAGTATACAGTTTTAGCAATTAATAAATTACTTTGTTAAAAAAAAAAAACTCGTAAAAGTGGCCAATGCTTGACCACGCAAATAAGAATATTTTAAAAAGCGCCACATATAACACGAAGATTTGATATTTTAATGCAATTGCAGTCGTTATGATGTGGGAAGTCGAGTTCGTTTGTGTTTATTACAAAATGCTTAAAATTTTTACTATTATTGTATTGTAAAATTTCACACTTGATTTGTAACAGAATTGGAAAAATGGGATAGTTTTTTTTTATCGTAAAACTTGTTCGGCAGAGTAACTCATTTTATGATTTGATCGTAAATGTTACTTTGTCATTTTCACAACATTTCGGTGTGAAAGAACAAATGTATGATGCATGTCTCTTTGTTGTAAAATACGGTAACAAGCGTGTTTAAACTGATTACTGGTACGAGTTGATGCCAAATCGTGGTTTTTGGCATATTTCTCACTTAATTTTTACCCATCGGATATACTCTTTGTTAACCTTCATTAAATTTCGAACCGAGAGTCGTTTGAGCTTCGAGTCTTCTTCTTTTTTTTTTTCGTTCGAGTGTAAAAATTTGTCGATCGGTACAAGAAATAAGTGGCAATCGTTGGAGCGGAAACGAAGCGTTGGAATTTCGTCGAAATTCGGCTTAATTGATGGAAAATTTTTTCCCTTGTAATTTTCAAACTCGTGCTTTACAGCTGGAATTGAATAAGTTATGCATTACTTTGAATTTTGTTTTGACTGAACGATTATTTGCAAGTATTTATAAGTTATCATCTTATCAATTGATATCATCTAGGAAAGTTGAGCGAGTTGAAAGCTTGTAAAGTATACAGTTATGTTTGTGCCTTTCAGCAGCGAAATTTCTAGTGGAACATCTGTATTGAAAAAGTTTTGCAATTTTAAAGACAAACTCTCGTCGAATAGAAAATAACTTCGGTTCGAAATATGGAGATAGTAAAGTGAGAAATAATTTTTTTCTTGCCCTTTAATAGTGTGCCATCAGGGTAAAATATGTATATGGCGGTATCTTAATTTCGTATGTAATTTCGTCTTGGTCGGATCCATTTTCCGGCAAACTACCTCGCAACCCTTTTTACTGCCTCGACATGCAGATCGTACTCGTACGAAAACAACCGCCCAAGGTCTTTAGAAATTTTTTCGTTTTAATAAATCAACCATATTGGGGTCATTTTTATTTTTATTCAAAATAAATAACCTTCAAATCGACTCGTCCAATATCAAAATGCACGTATTGTATTATTAGTACAGTCGAAAATGGAAATTCCGTGTGCATGAGAGATTAAAAGCAATTTTATAATTGATTTGTAATTTAGGACGTATTTTTTAAAAAACGAGCTGGGGTTCCATTTTTTTAAGCCCCCCTCCCTTTTTAAGAAATCTCCCTATCTCTGTACCTAAGATCTCAATAGAAAAATTCTTCGTACAAAAATTATACATCATATCTCTGCGAATAATTTTGGTTATATGAAAAATTTCGATCTGACCCCTCCCTCCCCTCCAATTTTGCAAATTATCATTTCAAAATGAGTGTAAAATTCTGTTTTTTACGTTTTACGTCAGAATTACGCGAAATAGAATACCTTTTCAAATAACAAAAGTTGTTCAGAATCGTAAAAAGAGCACGTGTACCAAAAATTACACCCCTTCATCCGAGGATCCACCCCATTTCAAAAAATATGATGATTGAAATTTTTTGTAGGGGTGTTTTCAGGTATTTGGACTCCTTGCATGAGTCTAAACGAAAACGACTTTCATTCATTTGATTAGCGTCAAATATGAAATATCGAAACTTTTCATGTAAAATATGAAAAATTGTTTTCAAAGGGGGTTTTCATACGTATTATGCAAAATTGGAGGGAAGGGGACAGTCGGATTGAAAATTTCCCAATAATCAAAAATATTGGCAGGGCCATGATGTAAAACTTTTGTTTGAAAACTTTTTCAATGTGAGCCATAGGTACAGAGATAGGTATATTTTTTGAAGTA
This sequence comes from Pseudococcus longispinus, assembly GCA_900064475.1. Classification (NCBI taxonomy): domain Eukaryota; kingdom Metazoa; phylum Arthropoda; class Insecta; order Hemiptera; family Pseudococcidae; genus Pseudococcus; species Pseudococcus longispinus. The sequence continues at coordinate 6,522 of FIZU01042045.1, read as the reverse complement.
TTTTTTTGGTACACGCTGCTATTTTTATGATTCTGAACAACTTTTGTTGTTTGAAAAAGTATTCTATTTCGCGTAATTCTGACGCAAAACGTGAAAAACTGAATTTTACACTCATTTTGAAATGATAATTTGCAAAATTGGCGGGGAGGAAGGGGTCAGATCGACATTTTTCACATAATCAAAATTATTCACAGGGTTATGATGTATAATTTTTGTTTGAAGAATTTTTCAATTGGGGTCTTAGGTGCAGAGATAAGGAGATTTCTTGAAAATAGGGATGAACCCTCGGAAAAAGGAGGCAATAAATAAATGGAACCACAGCTCATTTTTTTAAAAATATGTCCTAAATTACGAATCAACTATAAAATTGCTTTTAACCTCTCATGCGCACGGACGACTTTTTTTTTCCATTTGCGACTGTGTTACATACGTATACCGTATCTTGACTCGAATTTGATCTATGTAAAGGACCTTACTTACCAGTAAGTTGAATTTTAAGTGCTAGATTGGGTTTACTTGACCCATACCCAGAGCCAGATCCGTGCAACGAATATGCCTACAAATGGTTGTGAATTTTAATTACATTTAAAACCAACGGGTTTCTATTATAAATATAAGTAAACAATTCCACGTTTCTAGAACGCAATTCATACGTAGGAGGTTGGTCCATTAAGTTTTTTCGAACCCCTCAGTTTGAAATATTTTTCGTCCTTAATGTGAAATTGCGTTTTTTTTTCAATACGCTATAAATTTCGAGTAATTTAAAACGCCAAGGGGGTTAGTTTAGTTTTATTATGTTTTTTTATTTCGCAAAGTCGACTTTTTTGGGTAATTTTTTTACTTCGTCGAGTTGGGTAATTTTTTCGAAGAGTTGTATTGTTTTTAACGAAGAAAAATCGTATACATAGGTTCAACTTATACGCATATTTTACGTATAAATTCGAAATACCACGATGTGGTGTAATTGTACGAACTGTGCACGAATACGATTCGCATTATCTTTCAATTGTACATTCTTTTCATGCCGAGCTTTTTTTCCCCCTTTGCTGTATCCAGACTGTACACAGTTGTAATCGTAAATCGAGAAACAATGTCCCGAAAAATGGTTGCCATGAATATTCTAAATCTCATTCATTAACCAAGGCACAAAATTACGGAAGAAAATACACGTAGAACGGACGGACTTGGGGAAAACGTACATTTTCGTGATTAAGAAGTAATGAAACGTAAACATTTTACACCCTTCTTGCTTTCTCTGGTACGTCAACTTCTAAGGGTATGCCTATACATGATTACGTTTCGAGAATTTGGTTAAAAATTAGCTGAAAAATTTTACGCTACGGTTTTATGTTCTTAAATAACTTTCTTTTATGTTAAACTCGCGAAAAAAAAGGCGCTGGTGAGTTGATTTCTTTGGCGAATTTCCTCGACACGTTTGTTTTATTTAATTTACGTTTTTTATCGAGTTCTATGTGTAGTTTGAGAAAATGTGTTGGAAGTGATACTTATTGAAGCATTAAAATACGTAATTTAATAAAGATGTCTTCCTGGTTCCTTTTAGGTGGAGACTGACGAATTTTGGAACCACTAAAAATTGCCAAAAAAATCCGGTTTTTGAATCTGCTAGTGAGAAATTCTATATCTTAAAATGGGTATTTTCTTAAAAAATGGGAATCAGGCCGAAGTAAGATTTCCTTGTTGGATGAGTTGGCGGAGGGGGTGTCGGAAAAAATGTCTAATGACGTCAAAAGAACTTGGTAAAAAGCACAGCTCGTGCTTTTTCCCTAATTTTTTGCTTTTAATTATAAGTACAAAGTGCCCCAGTTCGATGAATAGAGTAAACAGGCGTCTGGTAATAAAATTTGCGGAAATGAACTGAAAACTTTATCGAAGCGTGTAGTATATTTTCAAAATTGAAGGAGGCTTACATCATGCAGATTAATTTCTTAAAAAGCACGAGGAAAATTTGAAAGTGTTAAAGATAAATTTGCAAGATTTTTCGTAATAAAATTTGTATGCAATTTTGGCCATTTTTCATGCCGAAGGCGTCGTGATGCTATAAAGAATACCGAAATGATTAAAATTTTCTATGACAATTTCAAATTATAAATTTAGTTCCTTCAAAATAAGAAGATAGATAAAATATATGGCGTTGCATTAAAGCAAAACTAAGTTACGTCTTGAACGAAAATTTATCAGTCTGTTTGTATCCCCTTCAATTTTGATAATAGGCAATTTCATCGCATAACTTTTTTGCCTGTTTGGAAAAATTGTGTCGAAATCTATATGTGAGAAGTTGTTTTTATGAAACAAAATACGGAAATCGATACTACTTTAAATTTGAAATACAGAATTTACATATTGATATGTATTTTTTCGTTTGTCTCGACGAGGCCTGATGTCTACCGGAGATTGCCATCTCAGATATCTGAATTGTTTTCAATGATGTGGAAAAAAAATCCAAATTACTTTTTATACTTTTGAGAAAAAAATTTCCTAATCTTTAAGAAAAAGAAAATTTTAAAAACCACTGGAAAAAAAGATAGAGGACAGTAACTTTTTATTTTTATTTTACATTGATATTTGACGTATATTATTGAAATGAAAAATGTTCACGGAAAAAATTCAGTATATTTATTCAAACGGTATAGTAAAATAAGAGAGCTTTAGGGTCAATCAATTGGCATTTGACAACTTTTTTTCTTGATACCCTACTCCAACGTTACAAAAAAAAAGAAGGTAAATTATGTATTTATGTGACACAAGGATTCTCGAGGCCAAAAAAAGAGAAGACTATTGTTAGTTCTGCTTGTTTTCTACTTGACTTGAGGTACTAAGATTTGGATGAATGCTGTACAATATCTCTGATAATTTGAACTCCTTCTACCCTCCCTTCGATTTCTCAATCTTAAAACATACTTGAACTTCAATCAAAGATACTCGTACATACTTACCTACACCTACAGATCCATCCAAATCAATCCGGTTTTCCAATTACTGTGACTCATCTCATTTGTTCAGTATCGAGAAAAAAATGAGACCAAATTTTTCCTCACGAAGAAAAGCTTCAGAATTATGCTCATACAAATATTTTCGAAATCTGGGCCAAAGTAGGTAAGTGATTTCTGGCCACTTTTTTGCTGTCAAAATTGCAGAACTGTAAAAAATGCCACCAAAAAGTGTTCTTTGAATAAAAACTGTTTTTTGATTATTGCTACTCGATTTTTCATTTCATTTCAATTTTTTATTTTTTGGGGGTTTCAGTGCAAAAAATCCTTCCCATAGACACCCATATCGATTTTTGCATATTTTTACATATGGGCTCAAAAATGCACATTTTAGCATATTTAAAATACATAAAATATATCTACACATATTTTGAGATTTTTTTTACATAAAATTCAAGGCATTATACATCAGACATCACAATATATTTCAATAAAATTTCATGAAGAAATCATGATTTTCATAGGTATTATGCGAAATTGAAAGGGATGGAGGGGTCTAATCGAAATTTTTTTAATAATCAAAATTATTCCAAGGATCTGAATGTACAACTTTTGTTTGAAAATTTTTTCAATTGGATGGTTAGGTAGAGAGATAGAGAGATTTTTTCGGAAAAGGGGAGCCTCTGAAAAAGTTTCCAAAAAATGACGTACCCGTTCTTTGTTTTATCAAATTGTCTGGTCAAGTTACAATCGAATCCACTGTTTACAGAACCTATTTTCCCCTCTTGGCTGTACTGCAAGCAGTATAGTTAAAGTTCAAAGGTGATTTACATACGTATTATACATAATTGGAGGGGAGAAAAGGGTCGAATCGAAATTTTTGTGATAACTGAAATTATTGCTAGTATCTCAATCTACAACTTTTGTTTGAAAATTTTTTTAAAAGCTGCCTTAGGAACGTAGATTGGGCACTTTCAAGGAAACGGGGTGGATAATATTTCAATCAGAAGTCAATTATGAAATTTCAATAAATATTGAACAAAAAATATTGAATTTTGAACGTTACCTCAAAACCTGTTAATACAGAGTGTACCTGTAGTAGTGCATCGCCTGCAAATCAGTTATGCGACTACCCAAACTACATAAGTGTATGCATGTTTGTGAACCTCTAGATTTGAAGGGCAAATTTACGCACTAATAGTGGTGTTTTTTTTCGGAATGTTTATGATATAAGGGTGTCTGGTGAGTGGTCTGCCAAACTTGAAATTTGGATATAACTGGGTACCACTAAAAAATAAAATTGGATGAACATGTTGCCTATCTATAAAATTTAACGGGCAAATGTTTTTTCAACAAAATTTGAATTGAAACTAATTTTCAATCATGGGAATAAGTAGTGAAGCAAAAAGCGAACAAATTCCTTTCTCATAATTTTTTGCCCAATTTCAAAATTGAAGGGGCAAAGTAATATTGAAAGTAAAAAGCTTTGAAATTTTGAATTTACTTTGAATATATTTAGCTTCTTCAATTTTCATGATAGGTAAAAAGTTATCATAAAATTTATTCAGTTTTCGAAGTACTATTTATTACTACCATAATTCAAATTAGCTTACGTTCATAGCCCATTCAACTTATAAACTAGGAAAAAAATTATAAGTATAGAATTTGTTCAGTTTCTATTCACTCCTGTGATTAAAAATTAGTTTCAATATAATTTTTTTTGAAAATGCATTTTCCCCTTAAATTTCAAAGATAGGCAACATATTCATCTAACGTTATGTTTTAGTGGTACCCGGTTATATCCAAATTTTAAGTTTGATAGATCACTCACCACTCCACTGGACTTCCTTTAGATTGACGAAAGTCTGCAATTTCCTTGTAGAACTTTCTGAGCTTTACCAAATTTACTACCTATATTCAGAGGCCGGTGGTTCTAATTTATACCTACTTGGTGAAATTTTTTTTTCTGATTTGTCTTGCTCCCACCCCCTAGAGTAGTTCCTTTTTATGAAAAAATAAATCCTAGAAAGTTTTAGCCCCCTACATGCAAAACAAGGGGTGCCAAATCTCTCCCAAATTTTCAAAAAAATAAAAAGTGTGAGGACATTTTTTTTCATTTCTGATTTTTTTTGCTCCATTCGCTCCTAATACTCCCTCTTTTATTAGAAATAACTCTGAAATCTCTGTTATCCACTCCAATGAGAAAATAGGTGGCTCCTTAAGTGGACTGAAATTTGAACCCCCTCAAATCCTCAGTTTCATCACGCTAGAGAGGATTAAAAATTTTAGTGGTTATTTTTGATCCAAGGGAATACTTGGAGGACTTGGAATGAAAAAAATCCAAAATTTCATCTAATTTTTATTTCTTTAATTTAAAAAAATGGGGGCTTGAAGGCACCACTTAAAAATTAGTTGAGAAAAAATGAAAAATAGATAGGGAATTATTTTCTCATAAAAAAAGAATACTTAATTAGGGGGAGGGGGGAGAAAAAATTGAAAATGAGGGTGACCCTGAATTTATGTTTTGTTTTATTCTGAAAATGAAGAAACTGCGATGATTTGAAAATTTATTGACTTTATAACTCCTTCAATTTGCGAACTAGACAAAATTTGTAAGCAACTTTTGAATAGAACTTTCCATATTCTACAAAATGAATTAGGTATGTGCACATTTTGTTCAATTCCAAAATTTATTTGAAAAATTAGAAGTGGCATAGCTGCTTTAAATTTGGACTCTGACTCAAGAATCAAGGGCCTATAAATTTTAAAATCATAATTTGGAATTTCAAGAATAATTCTGTTGAAACATTTCAATAAAATATTGAAAATGTTTAAAAATATCTTCAAATCTGGTACAAAATTTGAGCACTTCTCTTCTAAAAAAAAACGTTGTGTAAAAGTGCTCAAATAATCAATGATTAATCGATGTACGTAGCTATAAATGATCAAAATACAAAAAAAAATTTCAACAACCTACGCATACCCTCGAATAGTCATTTTTCGCGAAGCAAATTCGCCTAAAAAATAATCTCTCCAATATCTACGTCGCGAAGTCTGCGAAACGAAGCGAAAATTTAACGTTTGGCCAAAATCCTATCGTTTCTTTCAACAGGTGCTTTTCCATTTAGACGAATCATCTCTGTAAATATGTTTTTCGTTAGATTATTTACTTAGATTTATTTTTGATGCGTTTAAAAACTTTTTTTTATTTCTATTCGCTTTCAAATTTTTTTGCCCATTTTTTCGATTGAATGAAAAAAAGCAGCCTGTTTCGTGATTTCCATAGAACTTATTAATTAACGCGTTTTCTTGTATTTACATTTCGAATATACCTAGGTAAGAAAAAAGAAACGCCCGATGTTTACCAGCTAAATATGTACTCGGACAGGGTAAAAAAAAGGTGTACTTTGCTCTTTTTTTGGGGGGGGGAGGGGGGATAGAAATTAGTCATTTTATAAATAAACTAGCCGGGTACCCGTCCTTCGGACGGTTTGATTCGAAGACATTGAAAAAATGATACGAATGTCGTATTAAAGGAGAAAGAGTCGAATTGCTTAGAATAGAAATATTTTAT
>FIZU01042023.1:0-68098 GCA_900064475.1 Pseudococcus longispinus | reverse complement strand
TGGACTGACTTTGCAACAAACGTCTCAGTCTTAGCAAAAGTGAAAGAAGAAAATAGAACGATAGTCGAAGATATCAAACATCGGAAAGAGAAGTATATAGGCCACAAAATCCGGGAAAATGGTATATTCATGTTGGCGGTACAGGGGCGAATTCAGGGAAAACCCATCAGAGGAAGAAAGAGATCAGAAATGCTGACTACGAATTCACCGTCCAACTCTCTATGCAAAAATCTACGTGATACGATCAGATACGCTAGGAATCGAAGAATATAAATGTACGCAACCTCTTGAACTAAGAGAAACGACCCCAACGACGACGAAAAAACAAGCAGATAAATTTTCAGAGAATCTTTGAAATTTTGATTAAAAAAAGTCAGGATCTCTGAAATTTTTTGCAAGTCTAAAAAGTCATTGCTTGAAATTCTTTTCTTTTTCCTAGACCTAAATCTGTTTTTTTTTCAACCTTTTACTTCCTATTGATAATGTATGAAATGCCTTATGATCAATTTTCCCAAAATTTCGAACCACTTTTGAATTAATTCCAGAAATTTCGAAGTGATTTTCACACAATATCAACAAACTATACCTAATTTTTTCTAATTCAAAGCTCAAAAAGACATCGTGCATCAAAAACTTTACCTTTAAGTATTTAAAACATGCACAGTAAGTAAATTTTCCCTCATAAAAATTGATTTAACCCCTTAACACCCTCACCCCATAAAAATCTGCTGTACAATCGCACACAGAGACACATTCGTATAGCATTAAAACCATGTATTTCATTCGATCCACCACCATTCGAAAATAATGCTGCACTGCGGTGAGAAAAATACCGCACCCACCAATATGGTCATTTAGAATACCATTTTTGTTACCTTATTTCTGCATCAACACTTACACAGGCCACTACAGCACTCACCGCACACCATGCGAAAAATATATTCGCGACCTCTACCCCTCTCTGGCGCTGACGGTACCCTCGCATATGTACTAACAACACGGTTAACAGTAAAAATTAACGAATTCATTATTATGGCAACCGCAATAACGCGATTTTCCCCCATTTCCAATCAGATTTAAAACGCGACAACCGGGCGTTGGAAATTGTATTAATTTGAAATAACAAAACCATCGCCGCCGCGCAGCGTCGATTTCGTACACCGAAGTATAGGCGAGAACGAGCTCCGACACAGCCCCGGCGCACGATGCGGCGACGCGATACAGATAATATAGATTAAAACGAAAAATCCGCGCCCACGAGGGAGAAGAAACAAACAAAACTCACGGCAAAACGGACAGCAGAAATAAAATGTCCCTTTTTTTTTGACGCGTGTGAATAATGCAAAGACCCGAGTATAAAATGGCAGATTCGTGTTTCCAGTTTTTCATGTGTTGTATATTGATCATGTGTCAACAAAAGCCCGAAAGCTTTCTTCTTTATATATACGCGCGTTTAAAGTACACAAAACTTTTACAACTTGATTTCGCATTGTTAACGGACAACTAATAAAGCCCTTTTTTTTCCTCCTCTCTCGCGCTTTCGCAGCATCACCTCGTGTTTCGTTCGTAGCGCCGAAAAAAAAAACCTCCACTCGACTTTTTGAAATGGTAATTTACCTTTTTTGCTCGCCGATCGTCGCACCACCTTGTATCTGTACGAGATGGGTATACATGTTATGCCGATTTATACTGTAACGATGCTGGGGTATGTTCTACGATGGGTAGGTGTATCGAGGCACCGATACTGGAACATCCGCAACGTCAATTAGCAAATTTCGCTGTTAACAACGGTAAATTAAAACAGCTTTTTCGACTTTTCATTTCGTATTTATTTGACAGAGTTAAATTAAGGTACTCTATTCGACCGATGGCGAGCGATGGCTCCGGTTGGGGGTTTTTTTCACGTTCGTTTCGTCTTCGTTTTCGACTACAGGAACATTTTGCCAGTGTTACTCGCGAATTCGTCGACCTTTTAATCTACATTAAATTCATTTCGTTAGCCAATCAACGTGTGCCAGTTTTACCCCTTTTTACGTCTAATTAAAGTCGTTATTGTGCTTGTAATTTATCTCGACTGGTTAATTTGCGAATTTTTAAAAAATTTTACCTACCATTTTTAAAATTTAAATTAAGAGGTTTTTTTACGACATTTCTGATGTCCTTGTCAAAATTATCATATTTTGCGAAATTCGTCTTTTTTCACCCAAAATTAAACGACATTTTCTAGAAATTTGACGATTTTTGTCAAAATCGATTGACTTTTCATCTGAAATCAATCATATTTAACAATTCCTCTTAAATCATCAATTTTTACAAAATTTACGATCGCTTTGTCAAAATTCAATCCCGACAATGCATTTTCAGCTTCCTATTGTCAACAATCATTATCATTTTTCAAAGCTCACGATTTTGAGATGTATATTATGTCGGGAGGGAGGGAGTGGGGGGGGGGGGGGGGGGGGGGGGAGGGGTCACCCAGAAAATTTGGGAGTCTGGGTGTCTTGAAATTTTGTTACTCTGAGAAAGATTTTTCGGACTTGGAAAAAACTTTATAGTTTCAAGATGACGTGTTGGACTTGAAAATTTTTTTTAAAAACAATTCTTGGAATTCAAAAAAAATTGAAATTGATTTTTTGGGCTTCTAAGGGGGGGGGGGGATTCATCTTGAAAATTTGGGCGGAACAAAAATTCCATCACGAAGTTTTACTCAGTTCATTATTTGGACTGACTTTTTTGACTAAAAACATCGAAAAAATTGACTTTTAGCGATTTCCAAAAAATTTTCGAGATTCTGATTTTTTTGTACTTAGGATTTGTGGGTCAAGAAAATGCCATTTGAATTTTTTTCACTTGATTTTTCACGAAATTCTGTCAAAAATTTATGTTACCCAGATGATTTTTTTGAAGTTGGAGTAATTTTTTGTACTTTAAAAATGAGTTTTTGCAGCTGAAGAAACTGCAGTGATTCTAAATTTTTTGACTTGGAAAGTTGTACTTATCAGGCGGACAAACGATTTTTAGGATTCAGATTTTAAAGTTCAAAGATTCTCTACGAAAATTTGTCACAACATTCATCGTAAATTGGTATTACCCAGATAAATTTTGGATTTTCAAAAAATGGAAAAATTGAGTTTTTGGACCGATTTTTTGATTGAAAAAATTGTCTTTTTAGACTTCGAAAATATTTCAGAACCCAATTTCAATTTTGCCCAACAAAAAGTCAAAAATCCATCTATGATTTTTTACAGGCCCTTTTGCTCTACACCTGTTCCCCAAAACACTTTTTGAAGCATTGAAGCATCACTAATTACATACCTAATTCAAAATTTCATCGAAATTCATTCGCTCCAAAAAAAAATTCTCAATAAATCGTATCTGGGTGAAATTGGTCAAAAGGCAAAGGGGTGGAGGGGTCTAATTGATTTTCAAATAGCAAAATCGCACTAGAAAATCAGAAAAAATTAGTTCAAGTTAAAAAATTGAGAATGTAGAGGAAAAAATTTGAATAAATTTTATTCAAATATATAATTCACCCCCTCCATAGCCAAAAGACATATAGGTAGGTGCGAGAAAGGATTTATGAGGGAGTGTACGTTATTTAAAAATGATTTGGCATAATTTTTGTTAGAAAATCAACATTTTCTAAAATGTATGAAGGTTTGGTCAAAATAGTAAATTTTTCCAAATTTTGAATGGTTTAATCTGAAACATGATTTTTGAAAATTTTACAGAATGAATAATAAGTTGATGATTTGCCCGAAAATGATTCCATTTTCGAATATAGGCGAAATATTGACACGACGACACGACGACGACGTAGAACTTTTTTCGCACTCTACTAAACTTGTCATTACGATGTTCTGCCTAGGACCAAAATTGAAGGCGCTACGAAGTTCACTTTTTAAAGCATCCTAGCTCCATTAATTTCAAATGTAGACAAAACATAAACCTGTGTGACCCATTTTGAAGATTTTTTCACTCCACAAAATTGCTATAGTCAATATTTCATCTAGGATCAAAATTGAAGGAACTACGATGAAAACAAACTTTTAAAACAGCATAGCTCCTTCAATTTCAAAACTAGGCAAAAAATGTACATGACCTATTTTATAGAGCTTTTTTCACTCTATAATATTGCCCCAGTGAATATTTTACCTAGAATTAAAATTGAAGGAGCTAGGCAGTTTGTGAACTTTCAAAGCACTGCAAAGGGTACCAAAATCAATTACCTACTTCAAGAGCAATTAAAGTCCTGTGGTACCTGTTGCCACATTTTTTTTTTCTTTTTTGAACAAATAGGCCTACCCCTCAAAGAAACGAAGATTGGTTCAAAAAATCTAAAATTTAGAAAAATGTTTTCGATTGTGATGTCAAAATTATGATTTTTCATTGATTTCACGACACATTACAAAATTCCCTTCTTTTTTGTTAGAATTTCAATTTATTCAAAAATGTGAGCTTTTTTTCGTGAAAAGCACGAGTTTTTGCTCAAGTGTAATATAATTTGCTAATGGAAATCACGTGATTTTTGGCCAAATAAATCATTAAATTCAGCCAGATTCGCCACTTTCTTGACGAATTGGTGATATTTTCGAAAAAATTAAAAAAATTTTCTTCAAAATCACGAGTAGTTTGTTGTGGTTTGAGCTAAAAATTTGAACTTTGCCCATCGACAATCACTATTTTTGAAATGATATTTCAAGCACGGAAAAAAACCTTCAAATTCAGAATTTTTCCTTAAATTCAGCTACCTAACCTAATATATCTTACAAATTCCTCTCCAAGTCCCCGGAGTCGTATCTGATAGAAAAATCTCTCGATCTCTTTCACCACTCCAATGCCACTTCTTCGAAGTATCACCTCGAAGGAAATAATCTCGGGTCAATCTTCGTTACAAATATAATCAATTAGCGATCCATATTTGAATATTTATGTATAAATTCTGCCCCATAGTAAATCTTAGCTTCTCCTCGAGATTATCCAGTCACTGCGGTATTGGTAAGTAGAACACGTACAGGTACACATTCCATAAGGTGTGCAATAAACTGCAAAGACTCCTACATTGCCAGTGCCGAGAAGCTGCTACCACTTGTTGACTTCACATATCATTTACCTCTTCTTTCACTTTGAAGGGGGTACATCGGCGTCGGCGAGATTTACGAGGCGAAAAATTACCTACACCAGGGGCATTATTAACTTAGCTTTTAGATTTCAGTAAAACCTAAAGACCGACGCGATTGCACCTGTTTTTACGACGACTTCGATTTGCACAACATCGTAGAAACACATCGAGCGTTACGTTGCACCCTATCGCGCTCACCGAGTCAAATAATCTGAGCCAGGGAAACGAAAAAGGGCCACAGGCCACACCCAAGGACGTAATATAGAAAACCTTACCTTGGCTACGGGTTAGAAAGAAAAAAAAAATCATACGAGAATTTTTATCTCGTCCGTCGTTGGATGTTGGCGTGTTTAGAAGACATTTTTTACACTCGAGAAATGTCCAAGTACTGAAATGATAAGGATTACGTTCGGTTAGGCGCCTGCTACGTATTTTATATTATTTGTGGTCAATCATGCCGTGATAAAGTCTCGTGAATGTGTCTATTTTAGGTGGAGTTTTTTTACCTACGCCCGAAGCGCGATGACTTACATAAAACATCGCTTCGAACGGTTCGAATGAAATAAGAAATAAGGAAATTGGAGAAATATGCGGTTGGCGAACATTATTTATGGTATCGATATATGCCCAGGTATTTTGGCAACTTAGACGTCTCGCGGGACGACATCGAATACGAAATCTAGCGAATCAATTTCTTTAATTAAACGATATCGTTCGCGCATAGCGTGAAATTCGATCATATAGGGATAGATATCTAATATGGGAGCATACGATGGAACAGATATTCGCGATTTTCGTCTCATTTCCATCGTCATCGTCGCATCAAACAAACACACATACGAGCAAAACGTACTATACCCATATACCGGCGGCTATATTGATTTAGGGATGACAACTCGACGTTATAATTGGACGTTTGAAAGCCGATAAGTTTTAACACCGAACACTATTCCGTGATTAAATTTAACCTCGGTATACCGAATTACCATTTTCCAGTATTACGCGAATAAATTACGTGTTTATTTACATATATAATAAGGATAAATGTAAACGCGTAAAATATATTTGACCGCAGCTTGACCCTTACCGATGAAAATTAGTTTGAAATGCTGGTTACCGTAAGTGCACCTGTTAATAGTATTATATCATGCGGCTTCCATACCTCCTCCGGTTCTCATCATAGAGCAGAGGCATATACATCGATTAAAATGTCTTGTACTTACAAAATGAAATCCTATAAATGCCTTGTATAACTTGTGGTGAAAAAGGATAAGCGCGCGGTAAGCACCTAATGTACAATCTCTCTGAAGGAATTGTATTTCGACGCGGGCAAGACGAACACCGAACCTCCGAACCATCGTGTATACCTTGGAAGAGATTTTTTTCGGTGTTGGGATTCTTTAGGTCTTTTTTTTTACCCTTCGTTTTCGATATCCATATCTTTTTTCTGATACGGTCGTTTTATTCGTCGGTATAAGTGTAGTCAATGCGATTGATAACCCTGATGATATTTCATACCTTTGTTTCTCATGGGTATATGTCGCAGTCACCTTTTGAATGCCACTTTCACTCATCTCCAATACGAAAATCTAACTTGATCGGCCAAGATTCGATGAAATTTTCGTTTCACTTATTAATACCAATTTTTTCCAGTTTTCAGCACATTAATGAGAATTTGCGTTCTCTTTTGATTCCTTACCAAGATACTACTCTTTCCATAAAGAAATACATTGATGAGTACGAGCTAGCTTTTTAAAATCACTGAATCCACCCTTCTCCCCTTACTTTTTTTGTTGGTAAAAGAAAAAATGCTGTGGCTGACTAAAAATTTTACCTTTGGAGACATTTTTCAATCTCCAATTTAGGAGGAAAAAGTTATAAATGGGCAATCAGCTGAAATGTTGATCTTGTCTATACTTATTCGCATTTTGCTCAAAATAGGTATCTCATTTTTCTTCTTTTGAGATTTCATTTCGTCGCATTTGATTTTTCTTTCAGATTGATGTTTAATCATAAGTCATAACTCCACAAGAAATAGAATTAAAATTATGAAGTACTGAAGCATGATGTCTAACATAATTTTCTGAAGCAAATTCATGACTTTTTTCTGAAAGTTTTCTCATCTTTATAGCAATAAAAATAATACCCCTTCAAAAAAATCAAATTTTTTCATTAATGAAATAAATTGAAATAATTCGTAATGGGGAAAATTGATTCTGGTGCAATTTCCTGTTTTTAGATACACGAAGGAAACATTTTCTGAATAGCTTTTCGTTTTTCTCGAATCCCCCCACCTCGACGACCGAATTCTCGAATCAATTTTCCCGAATACTAACGTTTCTCTCGAATTCTTTTACTCCGAAGATCGAATTCCGATCATGTTTGTATTATCAGCGACCTCAAATCAGCCAAAAAATATTTTTTGATATTCAAACCTTTCCAAACATTTACCCAAAAATCTTATATTTTTTTATTGTTACACAAATAAAAAAAAATGAGTTAGAAGTTTAGGACTAATTTCGAACTGCCCCCCCCCCCCAATTAAATACCATTTTAGCGGTTTTCAGTTGAATTTCGAAAAATCTATTTACGTTGGAATTGGAAAGAATGTTAATTAGGGAAATTTGGGAAAAACGTTTCTGGATGAAAAATGATTCAGGAACGCAATCATTCGAAAAGTTTTCTATTCGGGAATCTGGCTCTAGGAACTTGACAGGGAACGAGGAAAATTAGCTGTTACAAATGATTTCCACACTTGCAAAAAATTTTCATGTGTTTCAAATAATTTTTCAATTTTATGGATTTTTTGATTTTTGAAAGTCAATTTCGAGCTTATTTCATGACTTCTTTAAGAATTTTCATGGCTTCCACGATCAACCTTCTAAAATCATGACTTTTTCATAACTGGTTAGACGTCATGTGAAGTGACATCTAATATTTGATTGATTGTATGAATAAAATTGATAACAATTAAGTAGGTATCCATTTTTTGTTCAAATTCATTAGATTTCGAGTAATAGACTGTTTAAAATTTAATAAAATATAAGTATAGAAAACTCGATATTTTTCTTTTGAAAATTATAATCATGATATAACACATCAATATTTATGACAATAATTTTTGTTCGTAAATGCTTGGAATAATATCTCCCCCCCCCCCTCTCTCTCTCTTCAACACCTCCAAAACATATCCGTGTGAGAATTCCATTCAAAAATTTTAGGGAGTACTCCGAATTTGCGATCAGCGACCTCGAGTTAGCCGATAACACCCTTATCTCGATTTTTTTGAAATTCTCTCACACTTTCCAACGTCCCAGATTCACCAATTGTACAAATTAACCGCGCTGAAATGGTGAATTCCGATTAATTTGAGGCCCCTGATCCTGAATTTGGTATCCATTTTGGCGACACGCCATTTTTCAGTCGAAAATGGCGCCATTCTCGTCGCATATCTAAACACTGAGATATGAAGGCCAAAAAAGGACCCTGGATTCGTGATCAATGACCTCAAATCAGTCGAAATCCACAATTAAATGCGACGAATTTGGAGAATTTGTGAATGTGGGATTCAAAAATTCTCCAAATTCACCAATTTTCCAAGTGCATTGACTAATTTGAGTTCGTTGATTTCAGCAGCAATTGGGAAAGTTTACCCAAGTCGATTCTTATGAAAAAAAGATACTTGGCTTTTGAAATAAATAAAAAATAGGCCAAATTTTTCTTCTTCTTCTTCTTCTTCTTCTTCTTCTTCAAAAAAAAGCTTCGAAATTATGCGGATACGTTCTTGAAAAGTTATTTATTTTCATTGAAACGTTAAAGTGACTCTTCATTACCATTACTACCGCAATAATAAAGAATGATCAAAAATCAGTGATATTTCAAAATTATTACTCCAGTGAATCCGCAAGGATGCATTCGAAGGTGATAAATAAGAAGGTAATGCCCTTTGATAAATACAAATATCTATCTACATCAAAAAAGCCGCGATCACCAAAAGAAAAATATATCCGATTGCAACCATTCTCTGAAAATCAGCAATCATTGCTTCAAAATGTAAGAAATTTAGAATATAGTAGAAAAAATTTGTGATCTCTTAAAAATAGGGGTAAGTAAATGATACTTGAAAACAAGTTTTTCTGAAAAAATGAATGCATTATTAGACCTGGAATTTGGAAATACACGAATGTTCATGAAATTTTAAGAAACTTCTTCTACTCATTTGCTTTGAGTAAGAGTAAAATTTTTCTAGATGAAAAGCCGGAGCATATTATTTGAATTCATTACTTTAATCATTATTCAATTTTTTTGTAAAATTTCTTCAAAATTTCTCGAACCTTTTTGTTTGAAATCTGTCGAAATTTTTATTCAAAATTCATCCAAATTTTCGTTCAGAATTCACTCAACATATCGTTCGAAAATTCAAAATCATAGAAATTGGAACACTTACGTGCGATTAATTCTTTCAGTGCTATAATCATTAAAAAGGATTAATTCAGAACAACTATTAAGTAGATATTTTAATTGTAAAAATATGTTAACCCTGAAAAAGTGAAAAATGAAAAGAAGCCATATAAGGTTGCGTTTAGCAGTATAATTGACTCATATATAAATTCTGATTATTATATAAGTGAAATACCCAGTTATACCTCGCTACGCGATGATGCACATGTCACAACAACCCCTTCACCTCCTTTTCCACAAAGAAAAAAAAAGTAAAAAGGGGAATATCGCCATTACCTATACTTATCTGTCTATGTAGGTACCTGGTCTGGTGTATCCTACACCTATACTATACTCCAAGCATGGAATACTTTCAACTCGCACACCTTCTAAATAGCAACGCTATTTTTTTCTTCAGCTTCGGTTTAGGTACTTTCATTACAAATGATCTTGTATATTGTATACTCGTATATGTAGGTATAGGGTCGAATGAGTCTCTAAGTATCGTATCTCGCGAATATATAGGGGGATGATAAAAACCCGTCGCGTTAATATTTTATTAAACAAAATTCCTCTTCTAAAAAGTTTCTCCCTTTTTGACTTTACGTCCTCGGGAGACTTATCAATAATTTTTTTCCTTCTTGAAAACGATGCTCGAAACGAGGGTTGGCTCTTTATTAAGGCACAGTGACCATTTCTTATTCGCATATCCGCCTAGCATCCCATATTGTGATACCCATTCGCGTATAAATTGAAATAAATCCCTCTTCTAACGAGTGAAATTTTCTAATTCATCAATGATCATTACTCCAAGGATGCAAGAGGCGCGCCAGGGGTGCTGAATTTTCATCAGCGAATGTATTAACAAAATGGCTGATGCTGAGATGGCTTCTTTAAACTCGATGTAATTCGAGTTGCGAATCCGATTCGTAGATAGATAATCTTCGTATATAGGCATAGGTCGATGCAAATTACCCTTTGTAGCTTCGATGCTCGAATCGTCGAGGCGAATAAAAATAAAAAATTATTCGGACATCTTTTAGCGGTTCCTTTTTGATTTCCTGCTTCTCTTCGCACCTCGCCACATAAATATTTCGCCTTTTCGCCAGCACAAACGAGCCGCGTTATTAATTTCGAGCGGTTAGCACCTTATGTCGTCAAGCTGACAATTTGTGTTATTAAAAAAATATGTTAATAAGTAAAAATTACAAAACCCTTTTTCCCTGCCCTCCTTCTTCACTCCTCGATAACGTAACACGTCTATCATCCAGTAAACCAAGGTACCTCGAGAGAAGAAGAAATTCACACTCGAGTAATTTCTAATACGAGCTCGATAAAAGCTGTAACCGAATCCGCGCGTTCGTCCAGAACTATTTCATCGAGTTGGACATCTGTAAGTGTTTAATTCCCTCCGCTTCTCGTTTGTTCGGCGCTCTCGGTCACCAAATTCTACTTCTTTTCTCTTTCTATTCTTCCGATTCAAGTGCGACCGCCTCTCTTAACACCTTAAAGTGTCATTAAAAACATTATCTATTAGGATAAAATAGGTATCTAATTCCTAGCATTCTCTCCCAATGCTTCTCAGTTTACATGATATTTTCTCGTATGCTTATACGCTTCGAATAATTAAAGGCCCGAGTAAATGATTATGATACACGCGGATCGTCGGTCTAATTTGGAAGCCAGATAAACCGATTTATTATAATCGTTCTTTTATAGTCTCGCCGGCGTAATCATCGCATCGCTGTGTTTTTCCAGCTCTATTGTCGGTTCGTATGTCGGATTCCATTAAAAATATTAACTTTATTCTCGCGTACATCGAGCATATCCGGCCAATCCAACGTATATTCGAGTCGTTTCGCGATTTTGGACTGCCGGCTTTCGACGATGAGAACGAATCCGGGCCCAGAAAGCCGAATTTTACGAAGCATTGTGAACAGTGCGCCGTGTGTACACCTTTCAGAGAGAACTTTCGTTTATTCATGCATTAAACTTAACATGTCGGCACCATTACCATCTAATACTTGAAAGACAATCGTTGTTCAGATATTCTCAGATACTCCGCCGCCACTGCCTTGTGTATCTTACGTATGTACCTCTCTCTACGAGGAGGTATGCCTAAGATACACATACATATACATCATACTACATGTAAAGAGTACGAGTACGCCGTTTACAGAGCTCAGATTCTGGCGTATAGCCGCCCGATCAATTCCATTTTAAACGGATTCGATTTCTCGTCGCCTTTTATCTATTGCGCGCCGACTAAACAAATATTTTACGATTATTAGTCGTCGGTTAGCGAACTTCTTGTAAAATCACTCGTTGGTACCTCTCTATCTTATACATGAAAGAGTATAGTGCTTCTATACTCATGCTCCGGATCGCAGCATGTGTAGGTCTATGTAGCTTCGGATATACTCGTATATGCAGATACCTACATATAGACAAGTGTATAGTTATGTAGGTACTATCGATATTTATTATGCTGATTAGTCCGTTATTAAACAGATTAAAAAATCTTTTAAACTGGTTTTAAATTTTTTTTATGCTTATTTAACGACATTTATAGTATTTCATAAAATTCAAAAACAAACAACAACCGCCGTATAATCCAACTACCGAATGCTAAATGGCCTCCTTTAATTATTCTATTTAAATAACTCAGCGTTCGAGATAGATAACTCCCGAATAGTAGAATACTTCCTGATGACTAAGTCGATATGAAATATTAGCGAATAAAAACGAAAATTGAGAGAAAATGCAGGACTCGAGGATTGGAATTTTGACAATTGTCATAGTTCGTATAATCTTTCGAATTTTTTCACTATTTTCTGATAACGTAACCGAATTCCCTCTCCCCCTTCAAGTTCAAAAGTCAACTGATCACTTAATAAAATTTTTCAAAATCGAAAACGTCATGATTTCTAAAATTTTCCAAGTCCAAAAAATCGTTTGAAATCTGAAAAAAGTCCAGAAAGTCTAAATAGCCTGATAAAATGTCGAAAAATTAGCATTATTTCTGAAATTTTTCAAGTCCAAAAAGTCGGTGGAACTCTGAAAATTTTTCCAAGTCCAAAAAAATCTGACAACATGTCTGAAAGTCAGCACGATGGAATTTCGTGACGTTTTTCACAGGTTTGGTCATCACAGAAGCATATCCTATGCTAAAAAGTAACTTACAAATCATTTTTCGCTAAAAAAAAGTAACTAACCAAACGCCAATTTTAATAATTTTTTGATAAATATCAGATATTTGATAGACTTGGCTTGACTCCAAAAGTAGTTAGAGAGTTGACTCAGATTTTTCGAAGAGATGAATATTTTTGAAATTGATGGAGTCAAGTTCAGGAGTTGACTTTTCTTCTCACGGAGTCGAGAGAAAAAAGTTACCTACCCCATTTTCTCAACTCCTTCAGAAATTCCTATTTTGTAAATTCTGATTACTCTACTTTTTCATTAGGTATTATATTTTTATATTAGGTACTTCAAAAATCTGAGGGAGGGATAAAAAATTCTAAAAATTTGATTTTCAACATTCTCTCCCAGTTCTTACCCATGGAACCAAAAAAATTCCAAAACAATTTTTTTAAATTATGATATCCCAATTTGCCTCCTCCGATTCGATGCTCCAGAATCAAAAATTGACCCTTTTTAATGAATAATTCTGGTTCGTGTGACTATGTTTGTCGAGAGTTGACGAGTTAAGAAAATTATTTCTATAGCCATAACAGGGGCTGGATAATTCAGTCAAAGAAAGGATTAAAATCAAATTATCGCCCCTTTTAGTTCTGCATGAGAAGAGGTAATTTGGATGTTTGTGGAGTCAACTCCAGGATTCTACTCTATTTTGAGTCAAGCGACTGACTCTGCGATTCTGGAGTCGATTATTACTTTTAAAATTGACTTGGAATTTCTTTTCAATTTCTTTCATCATTTTTCTAAAACTTTAAAATCATGAAAAAAGTAACTTTAAGTAACTTTTGAAGGAAATATAAGTAACAGAAAGTACCTAAGTCATTTTCCAAAAATCCGAAGTCTCGAAAAGGCATTTTCTCAAACAGGATATTTCACGAATACTGAAGTTCCAAATACAATTCTCGAATAGAGAATTTCATAAAAATTTCTTCGATTAGGGAAGTGGCGAGGCGAGGTACAATGTTTTTTTTTCTAATTTGTGATGGATAATTTTTAAAAAAATTTTAATTTCAATTTAGACAAAAAAATCAACATTTTTTGTTTTTTTTTATCATCCCGTTTTTCTAACATAAATGTAAAGGAAAATTCAATTAAATGGTCTGAAATTTGCCAAATTTTAGAAATATTACTCGTTTTTGGAAATTTTTCATGATAACATCTTTAAAAGATGATTAAATCAGCTTCCTAATGATATGATTATTTTTCGATTTAGTACAACTTTCAGCGATGATTCAAGTTGCAATAATTTACACGTAAAATTGTACAAAATCGAAAAATAATCACATCACTTGAAAGCTGATTTTATCCTCTTTCAGAAAAGTCATCGTGAAAAATTTCCAAAATCGAGTCCTTCTCGAGTTATGTAAAAAATTAAGATAAGAAAACACCAGATCATCAGGCAGAGAGTATGTGAACGTCGCAACAATAAATACACTGTAATTGCAACAAAACAAATAAAATTAGATACTGAAGCTTTATTCACCTTCATAACGATTCGTTAAATTCACCATGTTTTAAAAAATCTCCTTTGTTCATGAAAAAAACCACCCCCTAAAAAAACAAGATGACAATTTTTCAAAAGGAGTTCAATTTGAAGTGCAACTCAAAAATGGACACGTGTTCAACGTCAAAGCACTCACTTTGTCCCTTCGATATTCACTTTTTGTAATAATTTGTCGATGTGGTATTATTTAAATATGTATATAGGAAATTGGGACAGGAAATGATGAGTTTTCTACCCATTAAATTTGTCATCAGTGAACAAAAAAAAATAGGATACAGAAAAGGATTTTTAACCTTTTCTCCCACTGTTTCGAACCGGATTTCATAATTGGCAATTTTATCAATCCTCCCCCCCTATCCCCCTTCCACCCTAAAATATTTTAGTGTTTCGTCTCACAAACTTTCAATAAATAAAATACTCGTAAAATCCTCTATAGAACAAAATTTTTAAAATTTTCCTACTCTTAATCTTTTTTTTTCTGGGTTTCTGAATCATTTTCTCAATTTTATGCTAAGTACCTACAGACTTCTAAAAAATAATACCTAATGATAAAATAAAAATGGTAAAATAAGGTATGAAAAATACAGTTTTACATCGTCTCGATCCAGTTTTTGATTTTACCTCCCATTCTCATCAAATCACGAAAAAAACTCGTCAAAAATTAGAAAAATACAAACGTCGAAAATAAATCCGCAATTTTTCGCACCACTGCCGGCCAAAACCCACGCCATCTTCATCACGTACATAAATTAAACATCAAAACCAATGATAATTTTAATACTGCAAAAGGGCACAGACCTCGCAAAAAAACTACGCAAATTTAAAATCCCAAACACTCGTATTATAAAGTATAACTCGAATCACCATCGTTGTCGACGATATCGTCGCATCTCCAAGCATCTACTCGTAATTCCATAGAAAAAAAAAAGTAATTCGTTTTTATGAACTTTTCTCCCAACCCCCGACACCGATTACTTATTCGTCGGAAAAAATAAATCTCGAGTAAATGTTAAATCCGCGCGTCATTTTCTCCTCGTCATCTCCTTCAAATACGAGAAAAAAGATAGATTAATATTTCACAGCGTATCATTAGGATGACGACGATGACACCGACGAAAATTTTCGTACCGTTGTCGTTCGCCCAGAAATATTAAAAGCTTGGCAAAAAAATCGTATCTCGATGGGTAGAAAAAAAAGAGAAAAAAATTAAAAATATTATTAAGCCAAAAACGACTGCTCGAAAACCGAGTTTTACCAAATACCTACACAAGTTGCTGGGATTTCGCTGTACTAAAATGAATTTCTCGGGTGGTAAACATGGCAATGGCACGGGATACGAGGGCGGTGAAAAGATCACCACAGATGGGGTTAGAAACGCCCAAGAAATAAGCAATTAACGGAATTTTTATTAAAATTTTTTCTACCCGAACGAAAATCCTGTAAAAAAGTTTTCTTCGTCTGGAACACGGCGATGCAGCGAGGAAAAAAAACAAAATATGAGGGGAAAAAACTAACCCGACGAAATAAAAAGGTTACACATCGTCCGCTCTTTTTATGAAATTCCATTAAGCGTGACACTGTTAATAGGATAGGATTTAAGAACTAAAAAGAGTATAGTGGAAAAAAAAACAAAAAAAAAATACGAGAGAAAAACACCATAGCGCAGCGTCGCAGCGTACCCAGCAAACTGCGCGTCAACCTTGATTGAAAACTAATGCAAATTCGTTTAAGGGCTGCCGAATAAAAAAAAAAAGGGAGGGTAGTGATATAACCAGAATTAATAAAAGGATTCCAGATAAAAATCGACCTAAGCGGGGCGAAAAACATTTCCCATTTTAAAAAAGGGTAGGTAGCTGAAAGTAGTCGAGAATCATCCAATAAGATGAGTTCAATGTTGCGGTTGGGTGTATAGCGAGAACAGTTTTTCGAAAAGTATGGCCCCTGTGGCGGGGAGGAAAGATTGTACTTAACGATATTTACATATAAAAGTGTTTTAAATGTTCTCTCCGGAAAATTCCGAAACGTTATCTTATTTAGACGAGGATTATTTTCGAGTGCTCTCTCGCTCTCGCTCTCCTTCCCATGCCGAAGCTAAGTCTGTCGGAAAATATAGGCTTAAAAAAGAAAATAGGAAAAAAGAAGGATTTTCCAATTTCAATTTAGCTGATTCTCGGTAGCTACTTATCAAAAAGTTTGTCTCAACGAGTACGCTATACAGATAGCGATTGGAAGTGCTTTCGATGAATTTATTTGCCTCATATTGCACCGATCGGACTTACAACAACGATAACTCGACGTCGTGCTCCTTTCATCATTTTCACCTACAACTTCCCTCATTTTATTTTCGATGCTGCGAAAATTTCCAAACATTTTTATCCAAAAATATTCGTAAAATTTTCGTCGAAAATCGAAAATAAATAAACCACTCAAAAAATACATCCGCACATAAAAACCCCCTTCAAAAATACCCAACACCCCCTTTCAATAAAAATTTACTCGCAACTTTGGCACCAAACTAAATCACAGATCACAACTTCGTATAATCTTAAAACACCACAGCCAACTTCCAAATGACACCCACAACCCCACCCTTCACAAAAAAACGTCGAAGCAGATCCAGGATATAATACCTTCGGCGTCGTATCGTTTAAAATACGAAAAAGCTCTTAATGCTATTTCATCATTAAGCAGATTCGTTCACGGTGTAAACGAAAGATAATGTTTAGTGCGTAAAAATTGAATCGAGTAAACTTCCTAATAGGGGATTTGTCTAAAGTTTTCTTTTACTTGGTTTTTTTTTACACTCGTGTACGCTTTTGTTTATTTTTTGCTACCTCTTAATTTCTCAATTCTTTCGGAAAATTCGAAGAAAGATTACGGTGGCACGATGTTCCTCGTATTTTTTTTCCAAACCGTCCCCCACGCACGTCTTGCGCTCCATGGGCGTGTTTTTTCTTAAATTTATTTGCCTATCTACCTTATACACTAATGTTTCTCGTTTATTTACAGGTATGGCATGGATTTAAACGGAGCTAGAAGAAAAAACGCCACCAGAGAAACAACTAGTACTCTAAAAGCGTGGCTTAATGAACATAAAAAGAATCCGTATCCTACGAAGGGCGAAAAAATCATGTTAGCTATTATAACGAAAATGACCCTAACCCAAGTATCCACCTGGTTCGCCAATGCCAGAAGAAGATTAAAAAAGGAGAACAAGATGACTTGGGAACCTCGAAATAGGGTCGAAGACGACGATAATAATAACGACGACGCGTCCGACGGCCGAAAAAGCGTCGATAATAAAGACAATTTAGGTGAGTTTTTTATTTTTGATTTCGTTTTTACGATAGTTTGGTATTATTTTATATTAGAAATTTTGGGGGAAAAAAGATGGTTGCTGAGTACGAAAATATGTTGAATGCGAAATTATCGCGGAGTGATATACGAGATTGATTTTATACAACGGAATAATAGGTTTGTGGACTCGCTTTTAATTTTCTCAAAATTCAAGAAATTCTTGAAACAGGTATCTCTTTTTTTTCAAAAAATAGAATCCAATCATTCATTTTTTATAGTGAAAAATAATTGTAATTCTAACGATCATTTTACAACAATTGCTATTACATTAGAGGCGCCCCATTCACAAAATTAAGAAATATTTCAAGAATTTCATAAATTTTGAAAAAGTTAAAAGGGAGTAAACAAACCTAATGTATTTAACTTTCACTATAAAAAAACATATAGGCTACTACTTACTCCTTAATTCAACTCTATTTTTCAAAATTGAAAATTATAGCATAGCCAATTTTTTTTAATTCTCAAAACAAATGCTTGAAACGTTTTCCACTATTTTTTATGCTGAGTTCTATTCGATGTTTTCTCATTTTTTTTTCCAAAACTTGATTTCACCAGAGAATTTTTTTTTTGTTGAAAATTTATGACACAGACAGAAGAGCAGTTTGGTAAAAAAATCATGAACTTACTTATCAAGTAACAAATTACAAACTTTGTGATTTCTAGAAGATGGAGGGGGTGGAAGAATAAAAAAAATGTAAATTAAAAGGATTCAACTTGGCATTTTAAATTTTCATAAATGTTTTTCATCGTGAACGATTTTTGGGAAAACAAAATAAAAAATTTTGAATAAAATCAAACATCATTCAGAATGTAATGACTTTCTAAAAAAATGTAATAAAAATTATTCAGAGAAGTGCATTCAAGAGTGATTTATCATGATTCACTTTTCAAATGTTGACGAACTCGTCAACTCAAATTTTTCCAATATTTTTCTTCAAAATTCTTTGTTTTGGAATCTAAGGCTTCCAATAAAAAATTTTTAAAACAAAAGTTGTACAGCAAAGTAGTGGAAATAATTTTAGTTACCTAGTATAAAAATTTTCATAAGAGTCCTCCTACGTCCTACCCCGCCAATTTCAATATTTATCTTTCCAGAGGGCCCTCAAAATCGAAGTAGTTACCATCAGATTTTTCAAGAAAAACTTTCTGTAATTTTCTCTGATTTTAAATCATGATCGTCTTAAAGACTTGATTAAATTACACGATGAAATATGAAAAAGGAAGCATGATTCTGATTGGGGGGGGGGGGGGTCTGAGGAAGCCAACTAGGATTTAAAAGGAAGCAAGATTCTGGTGGGGGGGGGGGGGTGTCTGAGGAAGCCAACTAGGATTTAAGATTAGCTTGTTTATTATGATTTTTTTTATTATTTAGAAGGCAAAAAATATTACCAAACTCGTCCTCCCCTTTCCAACCCATTCACTATTAGAACCATTTCTGGCTGAACACATATTGAAAAAACCATTTATATGCAACATTTTGATTAATTTTCGGGCAAAGAGACATATCTAGTTTCGAGAAAATGAACTTCGTACCTATAGGAATATCTATTCTAGATAAATATTCTTCCAGAAAATTGAATAGGTACATAAATATTTTTTGGAAAAAAAGAGATCTTTAATGCCAATTCAAAAAATACTTTAATAATATTTTGAAATATAAAAATTCAGTGATTCTTAAATTTGGAATTTTTTAATCTATTTAATCATGGAAAAAAATCATATCTCATAAGATTCGGGGATGCTGTTGCTCAAAATTCTTCAAGCTTCATCCTCTTTCTTCTTACTTGAATCAGTTAGGACCAAATTCAAAGAAATTTCGGTCACAAATGACCGTTTTTGAGTTATTGACGAATTTCGAGGATTTGAGATACAGAAAATTGACTGGCCAAGTCAAAATTTCGTTAAACTGCCAAGAAGTGTTATTTCTGAAGAAAACGTGTGGGAGAGTGCACAACTTACTCACAATACTAATTGTCAAAATTCCTTGAAATGATAATTGACGCCTAATAACATTTCGTTCAATCCAATTGCATCAAATGCCACCCAGTTTCTGGCTCGAATTTTCATTTTTGATGGACAGAAAGCTTCGTACCCTTTGAATATTTTTCAATGAGGCCAGAATTGGAAATCATCTTTTGTGATTTCCTTCTATTGCCCCAAATAACATTTTTCTAAATTTTTGAATTCTTGAAAACTCTGTTTTTTGCTTTTCTTGAAAAATTGATTTTTGAAAGTTTAGACCCTTTCGGCTCCATTCAATTCAATTATTGTTCAACAAGAAAAATCTCACGAAACAAAAATTTGAAAAATACGATTCGTATGGGTGTTTCACGATGTTTAAATGGAAATTTGGAATCGTGATGATAAATTGATAAATCGGTTCAAAAATGTGTTTAAAAAAATTATTCGATTTTTAGAGGCCTGAAACTGGGCTACCTTTCTAATTAGAAGTGTTTTTTCTTATTTTGGAACCCGTTTGTGTGTCTTTTGATAATTTATTTTCAAATTAGCTAAATTAATTTTTCTTCAGTGGTTAAATTTTTTACCTGGATCATCTTTTTATTGAAAGATTTGGAGTTTAAAAATTGACGTTGGATATTTTGTAGTTGAAAATATCGATTATCAAAGTTTTTCTGTCATTTTAGTATTTGCAATTTAATTTCGGTAGTAACCTTTTTAAAATTTAATACACGGGAACTTTTATGTGATAATATTTAGGTAGGCCTATTCCAAAATTTTTAAAATCAAGCTATTCTTATAGGCATGATGCTGCTATCTCAAGCTCAAACGAAAAAAATGCGGCTTTATCACAGAACTGCCAACTAATATTTTGAAAAATCCCGGAATCGTTCAAAATTGGCTTGAAACAAAATCCTTAAGGCTTTTTTTAAACCATTTTGTCGTTTTTAATGTTTTCTATTCATTATTTGTGAAAAAATTGCATCTTTAGGTATTACACTATATCGAAAAAAATAGTCAGGAAAAAAATTTTCCACAACAAAGTTTTCGAAAAAAAAATGAAAAAATCATAGTAGGTACTTGGTGGGCACCGGAAAAATTTTTTCCAAAAAATAATAATTTTCAGTGTAAAGACCAGTCATTTTTACCATATTTTCTCATTTTTTCTAAAAAATTCAAGAAAATCGATTAAAAAAATCCTTGATATTTCTTCAACGAGTCAAAAATCCTCAACAATGAGGATTAATCTTTAAGGTAGGCAGCTCTGCTTCATCAATGTTTCTTCATAATTGAATGTTTAGATTGAAATAAAAAAACAATAGGTATCTAATGTAATCTTTATGTCAGTTTGATTTGATCTTTTATTCTCTTAAAAGTGAGTTCAGAATATATCTTAAGCCTACTATCCCATTCAAGACAACGTACACGATTTTAATGACATTATTTTTGTTTGCATCTATACTGTCTTTTATCCACTTAATATCTTCAATTAACCATTCCAAAGTGATATTTCTCATCCAACTCGTGTACTTTGATTTCGTTAAATACACGGTTTAATCACACCGTGGACACCTCACAGATAAAACAGATTAGGTGTTGAAAAATATATTACACAGATACATTTAATCGACGACCAGAACGACGACATGTGCGCGAGATATAATCTAATACCCGGCGAACGAACGCTGGACCAAATTACCAATACCTTATTACCTATCTATCCAACTTCCAAACGACGAATCTCGAATCTCTACTCGTAAATAAAAAAATCATTCTTTCTGTTTGTGTTGGAACGATAATGGTGAAAAATAGCCTTCGATAAGTCACACTCTCACACAGTACCCTGTACCAATACGTATAACAAAATCGCGATAAATCCTTCTTCGTTGCCTTTTTGGTTATTCGAATATATTAAATAGATAGGCAGCGTTGGTGAATCGGCTCGAGTGCTTCATAGGCGAGAGAGAATCAACGCCAGCATCGCTGGCAAGGTGTTGACGCGCGCTCCGCGCTGGCGATCGTTTCTCTCGCTTCGACACAGACGCACACACGCGCACCACAATATCCACCCATATAAAAGATATTACATTAAGATAGCCCACAAATAACCATAATATAACCGGTAGTGGCCGCGTAATAAATCACAATCGATATACTCCGACGATAACCAGCAACTGCAAACACCACTGTACGACTACCACAACAACAAAACACACAAAAAAAAACATTAAAAACCGTTGTCCCAAACAGATTCCAAAGATTCCGGCACGGCTTCCAGCGAAGACGGCGATCGTTCGGCACACCACAGCTTAGACATCGTCGACCGACCCATCGGTGGTGGTACCTTGGACACGGGAAGCGAATGGAGCGAATCGAGACCAGACAGCGAGCCCGAATCGCCCGAATGTCTGTACGAACAACGTCAACACCTTTTGCATCCGGCTTATCACGGCCACCTTCATCCGAATTCGCGATTCAACCCTCCGTCGTCGCCGAGTCTGCACCAAACAGACACCTCGTCGCCGATAACCAAACCTAGAATATGGTCTCTAGCGGACATGGCAACCAAAGAGAACGACGTCAGGACATCCATCTCGTCCAGCAGCGTTTACTCGACGGGTAAAATGGTACCATCGTTGGCCGGTCGAGGGCCTCTGCCCCATCCGGCGAACTACGCCAGACATCACGAATTCTACAGAAACTTCTACGGACCGCATTTAGCCGGAGCGACCAGCGATATATTGGAAAGCTATACGAGAACTCTGGGGGCGACTTTGAATAACAATGGTACCGCGACGCCTCCATTTACGTCCGTAGCAGCCGCAATGGTCGCGGCCGCAGCGGCTGCATCTTCCAGCGCCAACTCACCGTCGGAGCCTTTCGACTTGGCAGTTACCGCCGGCGCTTCATCTACCTCATCGACCGAATCGTCGCCTTCAGATTCCACGCCTAGTTTAAACCTTTCCAATTCTATAGCCAAATCCGCCGCAGCTGATAACGTGCAAAGAGCTTAAATTCGAATGTATCGCCGGCCGCAGGAGGTGCCCATCACAGCGATGCTGCAACCCCAAAGTCAGGTGTGTCATTTTGTTTTTATCGTTTATTCATGTGTCGTCGTTTATTCTTCAATATACATAAAGCTAGTCCAGAGAATTTTTTTTCAACACATATCTCGAAAAATTGTTTTCTTTTTGTTTTACGTTTTTTTTCCTTCCTTTTTTCCTTTTATTTTTTTTCTTCGTCTTATATATATTTTTTCTTTTCGATTTTTTTTGTTTGTTTGTGTAATTTGTATGTACGATTTTTCTTTTTTTTTCCCTTTTTTCACGTTTATTGAATGGGCGAAATAGATTTGTTTGCGTTTTCGCGAACGAATCGATAAATATTTTGAAAAATGTTTCCATTTGATTCGCGTTGATATACGGGGTGTCCGAATAGTGGATGGTCATCAGCGAAATTCTGCTGTAACCGGAAACCACAGAAAACAGTTGAATAAACTTTTGCATATCCTTAGAATTGAAGGGGCAATGTTCTGTTCCAAAAAAATTGCATCAAAATACAATTTTAATCGCGTTTTGCATTTGTTCAGAATTGAAGGGGCTGCACAAAAAAAATCTTGTAAATCAATGGTAATTTGAAAACTATGAATTAGAGATTTTTTGACTAACATCAAAATTTAAGGGAATATAGATGAATAGATGCTATCCAAAGTTGCCAAATTTCAAGAATATTGATTTTTTGCAATTTCTTGTACTATTAAATCATTTAGCTCCTTCAATTTCGAAGTTGGGCAAAAATAGTGTCAGCAATTAGCACACACATACTTCTTTTTTTTGAGCAGGAGTTGGCATGTGGCTTTTCTTTTGATGTGACTCCTAGAAAATTTTTGAGAAAAGGGCTATCAACAATTTCCTTTAGTAGGTGACATGGAGGGGGTTTCAGGATTGGAAACACCCCTATTTCTGCAAATAAAGAGGTAGGGGTATGTTTGGTATCATTTTCATATAATTCGACCCTCCTGAACTCGGATTCACCATTACTTTCTCGATTTGAAAGTAGAGAATTGGCACAATTGTGAAATTCGTGTTGCAAAAAATAGTCAATTTTCATAAAAATTGTATAAATTCCTATCTTCTAAGAAGAATAGCTTCTCACCACTGCAGAATAGGAAAAAAATTGTAGAACAAAAAATGATCGATTTTTAATAGTCTACAACTTTTGTTTCAAACTTTTTGTCGTATCGTGATTTTTTACTACAACGTAATATTTTTTTGAGACACCAGGGTGAAAAAAATTATAAATTAATGATACGAAAAAAAGTTTCGAACAAAAGTTGTAGAACGTTAAAAATCCGTCATTTTTTATTCTATAATTTTTTTTCTATCTTGAAGTGGGAATGAGCTGTTTTTCTGAAAATGAAAAAATTCTGTGAATTTAAAAACAAATCTGAGACTATACGCTAAGCACATTCGATAATTGTGAGAATTTCCTACTTGCTATCTGGAAACCAAGTTCAAATTTGGATTTGGGAGGTTCGAATAATACAGAGAACATGTTTTTTGTCCCAATTTATCAGCCTTACAGGACTCAAAATATGAAAAATTGTGATTTTACCCCTGCTATTACAAAAATTGATCATTTTCTGCGACACAAATGTCATGATAGTGCCACTTCTCCACTTTCAATCTGAAAAGTAATGACGGATTCGAGTTCCGAAGGGTCGAATTATATAGAAATGGTACCGCAAACATCCTCCTACCACTTCATTTGCAGAAATCGGGGTGCTTCTACTCCTTAAACTTTCTCCTACTCACCCCTAAGAAAAATTTTTGATGGTCCTCTTCCCCGAAATTTTCTTTTTGTTCATTCTAAGAGAAAAACCACATGTTAACTCGCTTTCAAAAAAAGAAGTAAACTCATCTTTTTTCATGCTAATTGTTCAGACTAGAAAAATCACCAGAAAGAGTTTGTTCATTTTTCGAGGCACCAACTAATTGTCATGATTAAAGATACTTTTTGATAGGGGCATTTGTCTTTGCAATTTTAATGACGTGGCTTATCGTCTTCAATTTTGACAATAGGCAAAAAATCATCGGAACAAAATTTCTTCAATTTTTAGAGCATAATCTATTTCAATTTTCTGCATATTGCAACTCACCTTCTTAAACCCTTCAATTTTGAAGTTTGGCAAAAAATCATCAGAAATAACTTTGAGTTTTCGAGGTACTACCAATTTCCTCGATTGAAAATACGTTTCAATGCATTTTCTCTCCAAAAGGACACTTGTCCTTGCAATTTTCAAGCTAGGCAACCTGCTCCTCCAATTTATTCCCGATGCTACCCGTCTCTATGCAAATTTCACATATGACCATCCATCTACTGAACACACCGTATATATTTTCACTTGTAGATTTTCATGTTCAATGTTTTTAGTCTTTTGTGGCAATATTGTGATATGTATATAAAATAAGTTAAGTTCCATCAGCGTTTCCCCCTACCCTGCCCCTTTCTTTAATTACTTATGTTCTACGTATTATCGTCATCGGTGTATAAATTTTACTATATACCTATATAAATTGTACTTTCATTTTTTTCTTCATCTCTCGTCTTTTTTCCCTATTTTGTTTTATTGTTTCCAATGCGTCTATACAAACTACGTGTGTAATATCGTGCATATGCAAATTCGTTCCTCGTTCACGTTCGAATTCCCCCCTCGCTCTAAATCTGTTCACTCGAACGAAAAATAAATCTCGTCTATTTCTTCGCGTCACTTTACCATACGAAGTAGTCATACAGGCAAATACACAACGGGTTTCCTTCCTTTCCAATCCAGCTAACTCGATCTCGAGTGCTATACGATGCAGTTAATGTACATATAGATAACTCGTCAGACGAACCGACCAATCAACAACGCTCATCTTCGAGTTCGTTCCCACTTCGTAGACGAAAATTAAACCGTAATTATAGGGTTGTGCATTGCGTAGATACTTCCAACACCGCGTATAAACAAATCCCCCTATTCTCTGCTCCTCTCATTCGTATTAGGTCTAGGTACTGAATAATAATTCTAGTACGTAACATACAACAACACTTTCGAAACGTTTTGTTATACGCTATTCGTTATTTTAAGCTTTTATTTTGAGTCAAATAAACGTCGTCGTGACACTGCAGGGGAGCTCGTGAACTGGAAAAATTGGTAGCAGTGTTTGAAGGTGCCTAATATGTGATTGATGTTTGGATGATGTGTTTTCAAACACATAATGTTTCAATCCCTGGGTGGTTTTTTTATTCCTTTGGTCGTTCGAGTGAAACGAATATGGAAGAGAAAATTTCTAACCGTTTTTTCAATACATTTTTTGTACCCTGCCAAGCTCCAAAATTTTCAAAATATATAGTCATGGGATAAAATTGGTCAAAATGTATACGTTCTCTCCTCATACTTCTTAGTTCTCAAAATTTGGAAAAAAATCGTGTATCTACCTACTGAAAATGAAAATAAATGAATACCAAGACCAACGACAAGTAACTAGGTAAACGTTACCATAATTTTAAAAAAATTTGGAATAAATTTAACAGTCTACACCTCGCACTAAAATTCTGCCCTTTTCCCTTCACCTGAGATTAGCACCATCTCTCATGTCACCATTCAAACCATGGCATCACTTCTCGACACGACTTTTCCTAAATATGTACGTCTATCTAGTCAGTAAATTATAAACGCACCGCATCACTTGTTGAAAATATTCTTGGTTATTGACCTAAACACATATAGTTTTGACTTTATCGCGGATTGTAAAATATATAAATTTATTGTAAACGATAAAAATGACGAGCGGGCTTATTGTTAAATGCGTAACTTGGCAAATAAATTTCAAACAATCGTGCTCCGTTAATAAAAAACGACACTAGTTCGCGTATCAGCAGCACGATGGGACGCGACGATGCAGCAAAAATATACTCGAAGTAGAAAAAAAAAAGTCGCAGGAAATGCACGTTTATTATAAGAATAAACTCGTTCGTTATGTTATATATATTTAATGCCAAGTACGCGATAAAAAGTAATAAATTTTCAAATTATACTAAAAAATTTTCCTTCGCTTTATTTTCATCAATGTTGATGTTTTTGATAAAAACCAAAGAAAAACAACGTTGTATTGTCAACAGATAGCTAGGTAATTACCTACCCACATATATACCAATTCTTTCAACAATTTTCAATTCGCGATTAAAACATTGCATATCTACCTACCAAAATTTTTATGTGCACGATTACATCGTAGTTTGATCGCATCATACATCACGTATAAAAATAAGTTACATAATTTCAAATGTTTCGAAATAGCCAAGCTTCTATTTATATAGCAATAAAATGAAACTTTTTTTCCTTTTTTTTTAATACGTAATTTTATAAATTGTAAATATTATTTAAATGGAAATTTTTTGTAACATTATGTGTGTAAAAAAAATTGTATAGCTTATGTTACGATTTTTAGTGATGTGTTACATTCTTATTCAGCATTAAAAATACAGTTGTTAGACAAGTTTTCAATTTTTTTACAAATTTTATTCCGTTTGCCAAATTAACTATCGAAGTATCTAGGTACCTATCCATGAGAAACATGAAGAAAAATAGCTCGGATGACTCACTTTTGAAAATGAAAACAAAAATTCACACATTATTAAAAATGTTAGAAAATGTGAATAAATTGAGAAAAGCTTGCGAGTAGGTATGAGAAAATCTTGAAATCAGGGGTCCATAGAAAAGGCGGAAGAGTAATTCATCCCGAGAACGTGATGGAATAGGAAAAAAAAGTGGGATTCAGTTGCATAATTCATAAAAATAATGACTATTTTTGGAAAATTCAAGAAAAAGAAAAATATTAAATTCGAGCTGTTCTAAAAGCAAATTTTTGAAAAATCAGTGTTCATCACTTCTCCCCCCCCCCCTCATCAAAGTTGCCTTCACAGATGAACGGATCACGGGGATCAATTTATCAACGAATCTTGGAATTTCAGCTGAAGGAATTGTTGGTCACAGGCTCAAACATCTGGTAAGTGTTTTCATAGCTTGAATTTTCAAAAATTATAACTGATTTGAAAAAAAAACAAATAGAAAATACTTATTTCAAATTTCAATTGGGATTATTCGATTTTTCAAAAATCATCAATCGATATTCAAGAATTAAACTCAAATTTCCCTTTGTAAGATTTTTTTTTCTCAAATCAAGATTTCTCGTTTTCTGAGTCCAAACCATAGACTAATTCCAAATTAAAAAAACGTGATTAGAAATTTAATCAAAACAGATTACATTTTTTTTGAAAAAATTATAATTTTTATTTTTTATTTTCGAAGCGAGTTTAAAAACTGAATTAGGAGTGCTTTTCGATTAATTCAAACACGCTGTACACGAATTTAACATTTATTTTCTGCTCAGATCCTCTTTTCACGATTTGTCTCCCAAACCTAAGAATTTTCAGGTGCACAGTTCTGTGATAATGTGCGTTAGCTAAATTTTTAATCGCATATTCAATTATAGAATTTCACGCTGAACAATTTCACTTCTATTAATTTTTAATGCATTGATGTATTGGCCATTTCTTTAAATTTTTCAAGATAGTCCACCACTTTGAAAAATTTATAAAAGTTCTCTCTAAAAAGTACGAGTATTCAATGGCTTAGATCTTTGGAAAAAAAACTTTTGTAGCCTTTTTAGGTTCGAAAAAATGACTATTTCAAGGTCGATTCTGTCAATGCCTCCCCCCCTCCAACGAAAAGTTAGAAATGTAGAAACAATTCATATGGACTTGGACACACGCATTTTTGTCATCTCTATGCATTTCCAGGGAAATCAAAATTTCCGCCTCAGGAATGTGACAGTCAAAACATAATTTTTCTGTGAAAACACCTTTTTTCACTTTTCGGGCGAAGCCATCTAATAATTTTTCAAAGAGATTTTAAAAAATTCACGCCAATGGAATTTCACCATTATTACCGAGTAATACCCTTTTTTTCAAAATAAGTACAAATTGAGAGATGGTATTTTCTTGATAATTATAACTCAAAATCAAGCTTCATTTAATCGAGTTTGAGTATTCCTGAAAAAATTAAAAAGGGTGTCTGGTGAGTGGTCAGCCAAACTTGAAATTTGAAAAAAAATTACGTAAAATGAACATGTGGCCTCAAAATTGCTTCTCATAATTTTTTGCTTGATTTCAAAATTGAAGGGGCTATAAACAAAAAATGAACCAAACTTCGAAAACTGAACAAATTTTGTAACGACGACTTTTCTCCTACATCCAAAATTGAAGGGGCCTAGTGTATTCAAAGTTAATTAAAAATTCAACAGTCAAGTTTTTTTTAACTTCAATTTTACTTTGCTCCTTCAATTTTGATGTCAGTCAAAAAGTAACCAGAACAAAATTTGTTCAGTTTTCGAAGTACTACTCATTACCTTCGTTGAAATTTGTTTTAGAATTATTTTGTTTCAATTGACAGTTACATATAGTCCCTTCAATTTTGAAATTAGGCAAAAAATTGTTAGTTTTGTTCAATTTTCAATTTTCTTTTCACTCCTCTCGTTGAAAATTAGTTCTAATTCCAATTTTTTTTAAAAGCATTTTCCCCTTAAATTTTCAAAATAGGCAAACCCAATCCTGTATATACAAAACTATGAGTGATCTACTACAATCAATTGATAAATCATTTCATTAAACAATCAACAATTAGAATTTGAAAAATACGAAATTTTTCCCTGACTTAAAAATCTATCAAAATGGGCTTACCAAAGTCCAAGACCAACACCACCTAAACCTCAAATCAAAAAACTTATATTATCCAATCATCCAACCGAAAATTTACAAAAAACCTCTTTCAAAACATTTCTCACCCACGCACTTGCCTATCCTACTCCTTTTCCCATGCAAACCCAACCATCATTCAAAT
This sequence comes from Pseudococcus longispinus, assembly GCA_900064475.1. Classification (NCBI taxonomy): domain Eukaryota; kingdom Metazoa; phylum Arthropoda; class Insecta; order Hemiptera; family Pseudococcidae; genus Pseudococcus; species Pseudococcus longispinus. Next base: position 38,575 of record FIZU01042023.1, on the reverse strand, counting down.
CGCAAGCCAGAAAAACTCTCACAACCGCGCACGCTTCCGAGACCAACGCAGAATTGAAATTAATCTCGAGACATTCTTATCGCGTCGAATCTGCAACGTGGTGGTTTACGTCGGGTCGGGTAATTGCCATGCTGATCATCTTTCATCGGTCGGTTATCTAGCATAATCTCAACTACCGAGACGGTCGCGATGGCGTTCAGAATCACCGGGATACCCGCGACTATCGTTTATTTGTCATCCATAAACAAAAAAATCTCATACACGTAACCGATATGATTTTTTTCCCTCGTGTAATTCATGAAAGAGCTGTATACTCGCACAAGAAGAAACAAAAAAAAGAAGAAAAAAAATCCCATAGACGAGTTAACGTTTGGTTGTACCCAGCCATAGTACTAAGAGTATAGGTACATATACGATGTTGCATGGGTTAGGTTAGGCATAGTTGGAGTTGGAGGAGAAAATGTGATCATAGCGTTGCATTTTGTGCTTACCAGCACACGAACATCACAATACGAAAAAATACTGTAGTTTGTGCAGGTCCACAGCCACAGGTACTTGTACCTTCCGTTCGTATGTACGGCGAGTTCTCTCTCATTCACGTCTAACTGTCGTTATCAGCGCAAAATCGTGTACAGCTGACAACATGCTATATAAGATAGCTCTAGGTACAAAACAGCACCGCAGTATTGGCGAGTACGAGTACCTAAGGTACGTACAGAGAAAGAGGATGAATCGCCATCATATATCACAACATGAATCCGCAACATAAACGCATTCCATCGAGAACGTATTACAATAGGTAAGATTTTGCGCGCTCCAATACAAGGTGGTCCGGTCGGTTGGCTGATTTGTTGATTTCTCATGTCCCCGAAGACCCAAGTCCGGTCTGCTCTTCGCGCGACGCGATCCGATGAGCAAGTGTTGCATGGCTAAAAAGTCAACATCAACGGCAACACGGTCATTCGTCCTCTTATTAAACACAATGCGCCAATTATTCTGCCAATAATCGACAACACAATTGGCACCTCTTTGCTCCATATATTACTTTTCCTTCTTTCTTTCTGTCTTTTCTTTTAATGGCTCGCTACGAACGCCGATCTCTTTGATACTACCATAAATATTACCACACATCGGTTAAAAGTGCAAAAATGCGGATCTGTTTAACGATGTTGAAAAGTGTTTCTTGTCACCACGTCTTCTCTCCGTAGGTACCATTCTTCTCTTTCGCACTTCGCTGCTGCACTCCGTCTCCGTGCCCTAGCGAATTAGTACTGTGTAAAAAAAAAGCCACATTTCGTTTCCAATCATTTCCATACGTATTGACACCTCTTCGGTAGTTTTTTTCGTCTGTACCAGCATTTAGCCCTGCTCCTCCATGCAGGTTGACCGCCGAAAGCCGCAGCTTCAATGTGTGAACATTCTAATAGATGGTGAAAAAGATAAAGAACTATTACACCGCATAAGAAATTGCTCCTGTCAAAGTCGACTTTTTTTTTCGTTTGGTTGTTTGGCCAAAGTAGTTCGATGGTTTTTTTTTTCTTTCCTTCTGCATATGTATGGTACTCGTTGAGGTACCTTCAACGGATACCTTTACTTTACCTATTGCTAAATGTTTACTTAGGTAGTCTATTTAATTCTCATTACACGGAGATATAAATCGAAGAACAGATTTCAGTTAAAATGGTCATGGGAAAGAATTCTAGATGGCCATACATTATCGGATCCAGGCAATGAGTTATCAAAGTGATCGGATCTCAATTGGTTTGTAGTTTTACTCAGAGGAAAGGGGAATAAACCAAAAAAACAAGGCTAAAACTATCAGTTGAGCTAAAAAAAAATTTACAACCAATGAACTGAAAAAATGGAAGGGATTAGAGGAGAGATATCAAGCTAAAAATCTTGTCACAGAGATTTTAAATCATCATAGGATCAACTTCCACTCAATAATCTGAAACTCGGTGCTCAGGACCAAATAACTTCTTCAAACCAGGGACACTGGGACAGGCTATGCTCTTATTGATGATATTTCAAAGTAGGTAGGTAATGCTAGTGAATAAATTTAATCAAGTGCCTACATTTTCAAGATTTGACGCGTTATTTTTATAATTTTCCTACTTACGAGTATTTTTAGTGACATTTATACCATAATGCATACAGGGACTTGAATCATAATGCAGTTTGATATTAGATTAATTGTTTTCAATCAGACCAAATTTCAAAAATTAGATGAAATTAGGCCTAATAAAAACTGAACAAACCTATCTACATATAATTATACAGTCATATCAACTGAAATCTTCTCATCTATCTAATTTTATTAATTATATGTACTTTTAGATTATCAGATCACATCATAGCCCAACATAGAACTCCTCCTCTGATCAGAGAATAGGTAGTCAGTGATTTGTGTATTAAATACCGATACAAAATCTACCGATATTTCATCGTTCCCTCAATTACCGATACCATCAAGCACGAGACACTAATAAATCGACGCTACAAAACGTTGGCTGTATACAAATACCAAAATACCAATACACAATATTTGCATCTCGCCATTCCTCCATTCAAACCGATGTACCTACATAGACATACCAACACAACAATAGAAAGTTGATCTTTATACTGAATATAGATAAGCCATGAGCCATCGACTGACAAAAATTACAATCATACCCTAGCCCGAGTAGATATATCAGCACACTTTAAAATATTATAATTCGTTGGAATATCTACACGTATTAAATTTTAATGATACGTCGCAAATTTATAAAGGCACTGGCAAATTAAATTCGATGTTATAGGTAGTGAGAGAGAGACCATTTGCAATTAAAATCGATATCATAATCATTTATATAAAGAATACAAATTGTGTCGAGGTATAGCAGCAACGTCTCAGTATACCTCGGGAGTGCAGGCAGGGGCACAGGGCACAAGGGGATCAGGCGGAACGTCGCGTATATCTACGCAGAAAAAACTAGTTGTTAACAATAACAAACATATGTTTTAAGCTACAGCGAAGGGGTAGGTCACCACGGAAAGCGCAACTCGGCGGTTGATCTTGTCATTTCAACGGTAAATTTATTGCCTTTGGATAATAATTGTCCGAAGCGGAACAATTTATGATATTAAGACTTCATTAGTTCGATTAAACCGCGGTAGGTCTTCACTATGAAAACCGCTTATAGATGGACTTGGATTGACAACGTTATTTTAATCATCAACGTCCTATCCGACTCCGTTTAAGCCCAACCAACGGTAGATACCTATATGAATATGTTTACATAAAACAGTTTGATGTATTAGACGTACCAGATTCCGACATCCGAAGGAAAAAAAATCCAAGCGGCTGTACTACCCGGTGACAGTAGCATTCATATTCAGAGCATTCGCGACTGCAATCGGTTTGCAAGGGAAAATATAATATGAAGGTCCCTATACGTAGATATACCAAACATACCAATCTTTCCAGCAGCTTTCTATTATAGATATAGATATTATAGATACGTATACATAGGTACATACATGAATATGTACAAGTACACGCACATACGACGACATATAGGTAGGTATTATAGATATTGTATACCAAGTAGATAAACGTAGCTGGGCACAATATAGAAAATTTACCAACCTAAGGTAATTAACGTTCGGTAAAAGTTGTACTTTTTGATACATTAATTAACTTCTACGTCAATTAATGCTAACAACGTTACCTACCAACCAAAGCGTACCTAATTTTTACTATTTTTTCTCTTCGTACAAACGTAGATACGTACATATTCTTTTTTTTTAATTAGGTCGTCGCGGCGGTAGAGGAGAAAATATTAATTTTATTCGTACACATAAAACGCCGATGTATGCGGTTCTTGGCCGATGAGAGTCCATTGTAATAATTAATTCCATTATATATGTGTCGGTTGTTTACATGTGTTATCCGTCACGTAAATAAACGAGCTCTTTAAATTAGATTTCGTAATTAAACTCGAGTCGTTGCCGCCGCCACCGCTGCTTCGAAATAACTATGTGTGTGTATTTCTAAATTGTCATTTACATACGAAAATTACGGGAATTTCGTTTAACGTGCATATGACCGATGCTCATTAGTAGGTGATTGTGAGCCAGGGACTTCGAACTGTTTCTAGATTGAAAAAAACTAGCTACTCTTCTATTGTGAAAAATCCAGAGTTGGCATTTGATTCACAGATGCAAAATATAGATACATTTTGGGAAAATATCAACAATGAATGGATCCAAAGATGTGGTGAGCATTGTCATATCCGGTCTATACATTCGATAGATTGCTCATCGATAAATATCTAAACCATTAAGTGCGGCAAGATCTGACTGCAGAAAGTTCAGAAAATACTTCAACGTTGTAATTCTACTGCTGCCATCAGAACTAAACTTTTACAAGCCAAAAATTGAGCTAATAGCTATTTCTTCGGTCAATGCATTCGATAGGCTGCTCATCGATGAACAAACCATCAGGTACGATTTGATCTGATCTGACTGCAGAAAGTTCAAAAAATACTCCAACGTTGTAATTCTACTGCTGCCATCAGCATAGGTTATTCTAACGGGCAGTTGTGCCATGTTTGGGCAGTTCTAAAATGGTTTTGGGCAGGTCTTAAAGTAAATTTGGGTAGCGAGCAGTTGAAAAATGTACGCATACCTAATGGTTGTCATTCAGAAAATTGAAAAGTGTTTTTTTAAAACAAACATAAGATATGAACCAAACAAAATCTGATACGATTTATAGCATACTGTACTGTATAGGATATGCTTTTGTGATGAGTAATTCCGCAAAAAAGGACAGATTTTTCCAACTGACCGACACAAAATTCCGACAGATTGACTTTTTGAATTTATAAATTCCATCATCATGACTTTTAGACATTTTGTCAGGCAGAATTCTTGAACTTGGAAAATTTCTGAGATCACAGGGCTGTCTTGTCTCTTCTAGGGCTGCCTTTTCTAGGACTGTCACGTCTTTTCTAGGATTCTCTTGTCTTTCTAGGTCTGTCTTGTTTTTTTCTAGGACTGTCTTGTGTTTTCTAGGACTGTCTTGTGTTTTCTAGGTCTACTTTGGGTAGTTCTAGAAATTTATTAGGATAACCTACGCCCATCAGAACCAAACTTTTACAAGCCAAAGTTTGGAGTATCAAGAAGAACGAGAACAACATCTCCATGAGAATGATTTCGTCAACAAAGATGATTTGAATCAACAATCAAAAGTTCGAAACCATAGAATGAAATCCGGTCGAGGTAATGGAAACATTATCAACATAACTATAAACAGATCTCTCCTCAGCACAAGAACCGCTGCTGGGCAGTGGGCACCTTTCTAACAAAAACAATACGAAAATCATCACATCTAATGCAAAAATATTATACTTAGGGATACACCTAATGACGTAAATCACCAACTCGTCAACTACGAACGTTATTAATAAATACAGATAAACAACAAACAAGAAACGAACGGAATCAAAAGAAGAGCGAACAAGTTCATAAAACTTCGACAAAAGCCAACAACTCTACGACGATGGTAATCGAGGGACAGAATAAACATCAATATTTTCACGTGTGTTACGATTCGCACATCTGAGTGGAAAAAATCCGCCGCAGTCACCTAATAATCGAGTATCAAAGCGTCGAATATATCTAAGTAGACAAATTATTTATAAATTGTGGCCCGGTTACGAAATAAGCTTGCATTAAATCATGTCTACCGTCGACATATGTTAACACACATGCTCTCATTACTTTGATGTGGAAGGCTTATTCTGGCCAATGAAGCATAATATTTTGTATAGTATCCGGCGTAAAGCTCTTCTGAGTCATTATCACAAGGACCGATTGCTATTCGCTAACAGATTTATTAGCTCACTTAATTGGAAGAGACAAACAAAACTCTGTTTTTTTACCGGCTATCAAGATATTTGCCAAAACTACACGTAACGGAATTTATAACCAACGCTTAAATGCAATAAATAACCCATCATTTTCGATTGTCTTACCTTATAGAGTTCGGCTGATGCTGGTTCTTTACGAGATCTCTACGATGAAAGATGGATTCGTGTGGAAAGTTGAAAAGATCTTCCTGTTTGGTGTTTTTCATCTTCGAGTGTATTTACGCGAACTTTTCATAACTCTGAAGAAATAATAAACATGAACGAAAGTTAGACGATAACATTTTCGGTTCGATTCGCGAATTAGATTTAATAATAAACGATAAATTAATAAAAATAACACGAAATTACACAAATAATACGAAAAATATACGCGAATGAATATTTTCAAGTCTTTTAGTGAACAATGTGTTTTGTGACGTGGAGATGGAATGAATTACTTGTTTGGCTTTTTGTTTGGATTTAAAAATCAAAATTTTTGTTATCAAACTTATTTCTCATTGATCGATTATCTATGACGTAATCAAACACGCAACCAATCAGATACCAGTATCCGAAAAATGATAAGATATCATTATTTTAATATTTTTATTTATTTAAATTCCTAAAAACCGAACTAAAGTCGAATAAAACCCTGCAAAATACTCGAAACACCATTCCGTGTAAATTTTGGTCAACTTTTAAAACACCTTAAGCTTTATTACTATGCAATTACTATTCCAAAACAAGAAAAAATTCACCCAATGGAAAACTATAGCTGGTGTAGCAAAGCACCTACCAACAACTACGTCGTTTTAAGCTCAAAAGCATGAAATTTAAGCAACGGTAATTATTCTTATGAAAAGTTGCGAACAGCTTTTTCTTTCGCCCATCTGTTATCATCATGTTAATCATGCGAATTCGTGTTCAGACGATCTCGAGGGATTCTGTACCTTCGTTTTAACGGCGTGTATCGTAAATTAATGTATTTAATTTATGAACTTAATAAAACAGTTGCCGCAACGCATATTTTATTGTTAACTTGGAAAGAGAGAAAAAAAACGCCACGAAAATAGAGATCGGTAACGTATGTTACCACCCGCTGAGAAACATTTGATTATTATTCTACTTTGTATTAAAACAAAATAGTACGAAGGCGATAATGTTAACATGAAATAAGCGAATACAAGTGGTACTTCTGCGTGTAAAGAATAATGTATTGTTTTTGATCGCATTGTTTTTTCCCTTTTTTTTATGTACACTTGCTAATGAGATACGTAACTGAAATCTTTAATGCAACTTACGCATGCTAACCCTTCGCTACAACGTTACCGAATTTCGATTAGAATATCAAAAATAAAAATCCCTTATCAGAAACACTTCGCTTATTAATCTCCGCAGTGGTGGTTTTACTTTCGCATGTTGTTTAAATGTAAAAAAATTTCCAAGATTCGAATTAATCAACTTTTGTTTCCTGAGTACCTCGTAGAAACAATTTGTACGCCAAATACTGTCAACATTTTCCAAGCTGGCTTGTAAAACATAACGTAAATGGGGTTATATTAGCAGAATATAATTAGCTATTTTTTCCTAGCTCGACTCGATGGTTGATAATTCAAAAAAATAGTACTTCATTTTCTACGCATGAAAGTACGGTAAAAAAAAACTGTTAAAACTTTCTCGACCGAGCTAAGTAAACAAATTAACTTTTTCTCGAATTTATTTCGCGATAAAATCATGCCTACGAGTACGGTTTGTGCACATACACGTACGACAAAAGGTTTCTGTATTTTGTTCCATAACGTTGAATACAAAATGAACGATGGTAAGATAGGGGAAAACCTTTTTACTTAATCCACAGTCGATTTTGAAGGGCTTCTTGCAAATAAGGAGACAGGTTGTGAAACACCGTTAGCTCCAAAATAGTATTGCGTTATACACCACGTTCGTATATGATGTAAATAAAATACTCGATAAATATACACCGAAATGAATAATTAATCATTATAAAAAACGACATTATCAATCTACAACCAAAACACAGAGTCATCTAATTAGAAGCATATCAATCAACGAGAACTGTTCGTGGTGTTTTTCAGATGTCTCAATTAATTTTATTTAATTAAATGTTTGTGACATCTAATAACGTTATTTTTTCAATAGGGGTGTTTCTTTTTTAAAAAAATTTCCAACAGGTAAGTATCTATAGATAACTTAACGTCGTACGATATATTTATAAACTTGACATACATATTACGTTATTAGTTTACTGGTGTCGGTTGCAATCATTCCAATAATAAATACGTTCACAAATCCAATGCAGTTCAAAATTTCGACTTGATATCAGATACCTACTCGTATTTATTTTTTTAATGAGTCTTGTTTACATATTTCTGTTCGTTTACATTTGTGATCTGCGGGTAATACTTGTCGATACATGAAATAAGAAGATTAATTTATTAGTTGGGACTGGGTTTTCGGTGAATGGGTTCTTTACTCGAATAAACCAGTACTCGCGCAATTATTACCTAATTTACGTTTTTTTCCTTCGATATAGGCGCTTATAAGAAAATTATACCAGATCATGTTAAATTGTTCGAGTCTAAAAAGTAGTTTAATTGATTATTAATTTAAAACATACGAAAATCGACATCATTTATGGTGGTTCTTCCACAATTTTTGTTTTCTTCCGACCTTTCACAGTTTCATAACCTTTATCAAAACATTCACCTGATTTAAAGTATGGTTTTAAAAATCGCCGTATCAGTGATGCCGAATCAATTAATACGAAGAATGTGTAATAAGGCAAGTTTCGCCACGTGTAGTAACCATGTTACCTACTATGTTACTAGTGTCTAATTTCTTAATTAGGTCGTTACACATAAAAACGCATTAAAATAAGGAAATATGGGGTTAAAAATATGCGAAACATTGTTCCACTGTAAAAATTTAAAATGCAATTTAGAGCCTTAAACGAAACAGCTAAAGAGGTTTTGTTATCAGATAAGTAAAATATTCGCAACAATATAAGGTAGGTACTTGAATATTCTCAACAAATAATTACCCAAGCAAGAGGGGAGAACAGATACACCTCGGTATCTACCAACTACCTAGTTATCTACACATTCAGGTACTACGTATTAAACTTTATATGGTAAGTAATATTTTTTTACTACTTGCGAATATTTAATTATTTAAAAAAAAAAACGAAAAACAGTATTTAAAGTGGTTCGTAGCTAGTATCTTTCGTATGTGTAGGTACTTCAGGTACCTACATATTATTCTTCATTCCGAAATATTACTTCTATTGTGAAACAAGTTCGGTTTAACATCGGTATAATAAGCACCGGATATTTTTTCATTAATTATCATATCATTGCAATAATACCGAGTATATTAGGTCCTACATTGCAGCTATGTCCATTCGGCCAATTTCTTTTTTCGCCTAATTTAAAATAAGTAATCGTATAAGAATGATAATTCATGCAGATTAGATTACTAAGTGTAACTCGCGACCTGCACTTCTATACGTATTTTTGTTTCTTCAATTGTTAATTATAATACTGTTTTTTTTTTCTTCGTTTTAATCCTGATATATACGAACAATGTATTCTTTTAATTCGAAACATTAATTACTTTATTGTTACTGTCTCGGTAAAAGAAAACGTGTTTTTTTATTTTTTTTTTATTTATAAATATTATTATATGTACATTTGGAGAAAAAAATTTTATGTTACTTTTTACTTCAAATATAATATTCTGCGATAAAATGCGCGCGATTAATGGACACGAAACACGCACCGCGGTTTACCACACTGCGTATATTTATACCTTACCTACCTACATATCTCTGTACATAATGTACTTTTTGAATATGAGAATATATTATTTATAAGAAGAGGAAAAAAAACCTAATAAGACGAAAATAGAAATTGTTTTTCGTTGTTTAAAATGTACCTATTCGACGAGTTTGTTTAACAATTGAAGTGAAAGAAGAATTAAATAATTACGATTATAGGAGGAGTTTCGAATAAATGTAAGAAATCGTGTGGTTGTTGGGTTCAGCGTCGCTGTCGAATCGTTATAGTTATTCATTTTCCACTTTTTCTTGTCAAGCATCGTTAATAACGCGATGAAAATTTATTAATTTTTAATGCTCAAGTTGTTTCCACAACGTGTTTTGTACGCCACTGTGCCTGTGGTGTTCGCGAATCGTGAAACAACGAAGGTGTTTTTGTAGTAAATTTTTTTTTCGATTCCGCGAAGTAGAAGTAGGACTATATGGATATGCAAATTATCAATTAAAACTACCTAATGTCTGTTTAGAATAATTTCAATATTCTTAGTAAACAATTTGATAGAAATATTTTCCGGTCGAATAATAAAGTCTTTTGTGGTTTCAATTTTCGCTATTTCATTTTCAACGTGTTCTACATGGAACAAGCAAAACTTGATAGGTGATTGATAGAGAGAGAGAGGAAATTCGCAAATTGACCAATTTTTGGCTCCAAAATCTCAATCTAGGGGTCTATTAAAAAAAATTAGTTGGTATGCCATTTTTCAAGACTCCCCTTTTTCAAGGCTCCCTCCTTTTCCTTCAAAACTCCTTTATCTCCGTTCCTAAGCCAGCTACTGAAAAATTTTTCAAACATATGTTGTAGATTGAGATCTTTGAAATAATTTTGTTAATTACAAAAATTTCGATTGGACCCCTCCTTCTCCTCCAATTTTGCATAATTTGTATGAAAATCATTTCGTACTTTTTACGCGATATTGGAGTGGAGGGAATAGTCTAGTCGAAATTTTTGTAATGAGCAAAATTATTCCAAGGATCCCAAACTACAACTTTTGCTTTAAAATTTTTCAAATGGGGCCTTGGTAACGAAGATAGGGAATTTTCAAGGAAAGGGGGTGGACCCTCGAAGAAGAAGGGCCTTAAAAATGCCATACCGACTAATTGCTCCCTTACAGACTCTGGATTAAGATTCAATCATCAAACTGCTTTTAACAAAATAACTGCACGAAAGATTTTTTCGACTGTACAATTGGTTCGATGCTTTGTGCTCCCTGAATCAAAGAGGATAAAATTGTCTGAATTCTTAATTTTTCGAGTGAGTAAGGACAAGACAAGATCGGAAATGTGTAACTTTTTCATTCTAATTTCTCAGAAAAAAAGAGAAAAACAGGCTAAAAAAATTGAAAAAATTACCTAAATTATACTTAGGTATCATTTTCTTAGAATTTTTTAATTTACTACTTGGAAGAAATCTTATTCTACGAATTTTAATATTCTTCAAAAAAATAATAGCCAAACATTAGGACAAATAGTTATTATACCCTTGAATCACCTCCTCTTCCTCTTTCTACTCTAGAACATCTGACTGCATTCAAATCAGATTTTTCATTTCTGAACGGTGGAGTAGCTGAGTTCAGGGAGGACATGGGCATCGTTCCAGCTATAGACACTAATTCCAGCTAGAGTTATCGTGGGCCCAAGCTCAGGGCCGACTCCTAATTTACGTTGTTTAAAAAACGTGAAAATTTTCATAAAAATCATCAAACCTATTGCAAAAATTTGTTAACATCAATCAAAAAAATCATGAAATAAGTAGGGTACGTCGAAAATGTTGTTGAAATTGTCAAAATTTTCACAAAAATTAGTGAAAACAATGTCAAAAAAATTCGAGAAATCATTAAAACCGTCGAAAACATTAAAATTGTTAAAATTTCCATTAAAAAAATTAACATTTTGTATGAACAATTTTAACATCATGAAAAGGGAGCAAAATATTGTTAAAATTGCTTAACATTTCGTACAAATTGATGAAAACATGTAAAAGCATTCAAAAAAAACAAAAAAATTGTCAAAAATCTCGTAAAAATTATGGTTATAATCATAAAAATGATTGAAAAATGTTGCGAAAATGACGTTGGAATTTTTATAAATTTTCATGAAAATTAGAGAAAAAATATGGTGAAGAATCATAAAAATAAGAAAATTGTGGGAAATTGAAAAAATGGCAATTATTAGCATAGAATATGCTTTTGCGATGCGTAAAACCGCGAAAAACGACCGACCGACCGAACGACAGATTTCGAGCAATACGCTTTCGATCCCCGACTCTTAGACATTATGTCAGACTTTTTTGGACTTGGAAATTTTTTTAAGATTTTCATTGACTTTTCGGACTTGAAAAATTTTATAAATAATGCTGATGTTTAGACATTTTATCAGGCAATCACTTCAGACTTTTTGGATTTTGAAAAGTTTATTAGAAGTTAAGGTAACTTTCCAAAATTTTATCAGGCAGATTTCTCGGACTAGGAAAGTTTCAGAAATTGATTTTGTAACATTTTGTCCGACTTTTTTGGACTTAAATTTTTTTTCGAATTTCAAATGGGGGCTTTTTGGACTTGAAAAAATTTTAAGATAATGCTAACTTTAAGGCATTTCGTCAGATTTTTTTGGATTTAGAAAAAATTTGAGATTTCAAATGACTTTTTGGACTTGGAAAGTTTTTGAGATAATGCTGACTTTCAGATATTTTGTTAGACTTTTTTGGCCTTGGAATAAACTCAAGATTTCTGTTTTTTTTTGGCGGGAAAATTTTAAAGTTGTGAGACAAACACTTCAGACATTTTGCACTAAAAAAATTTAGAATTCATTTGAATTTTTAGGCATTTGGCAAACTTTTTTGGATTAAAAAAAATTTTAGGACGTTTATTATTATTCTTTTTGTTTTATCAGACTTGAAAAATTTTAGAATTCACTCCAAATTTTAGACGCATCTTGTTAGGCATAATTCTTGAGATTGGAAAATTCTAAGATTACTCCGATTTTTAGACATTTTGTCAGACAAACAATTTAGACTTTTTGAACATTGCAAATTCATCATGATGGCTTTCACAAATTTTGTCAGACTTTTTTGAACTTGGAAAAATTTTCAGATTTTCATTGTCTTTCTGAACATAAAAGATTTCAGAGATGATGCTGAATTTCAGACATTTTGTCAGACAAACACAAAGTTTTTGAAATTTGAATGAGAAAAAAGTGGGGATATTTTTTCCTTGGTATTACTGATTTCCATGAAATTCATCATTATTTTCATGATTTTTTTGACCACTTTCATCATGCTTTTGAATGATTTTTATGAAAATTCCAACAATTTTTACATTTTAAAAAATTTTGTGTTATGCGTTTTAATATGATGCTGAGAGAAGACCTCTTGTGAAAAGCGTTTTACTGCGATACTGGCAGATGACTTTTTGGACTTGAAAATTTTCATATAACTTTTCATCAAGTTTCAACTGTTTCTTGATATTTTTTTTTGTGATTTCGAACAACATTTGAACAAGTTTTCTTGTAAATTGAACACTTTATTGTATGCTTTTCAATTTTCATATAATTTCAACTTTTTTTTTTTTGATATTTTCATTTTTTTTTTTTTGTATTTTTATGGTTTTTATAAAAATTGCAATGTTTTCAAAGATAATGATAAACAGTTAGGTACTTTTTTGAAGATTTGAACAATTTTGCAACATTTTAGACAACACACGTTCTATGTCAGCAAGTTTACTTTGCATTGGGTACTAAAAGTCAGCATTTTTATGACTCCAAAACTCAGAAAATTAAACTTTCTCATGTGTCGCAAAGTTATTTTTTATGATGACTTTTTTAAAATGCAAAGATCAAATAGATATATTCGATTTTTCAAATCAAACTTTACACTTTCTTCACTATTTACCATGATGCAGAAAGTAAAATCGCGAATAAAAGGAACCCTTAATTTCCATATGGATTTCTCTCACGCTGAACTTTTTCATTCACATGTCAGTAAGTAGATATCAAAAAAAATTCATCACTTCATCAACGACAAACTCGAAACTTGCAAAAACCTAATTTTCCAATTTGCTGTATAAAAATACATCATCCAGGGCTCCTTTCCCTTTCGCCAACTTTATTCGTCATAAAAATAAAATTTCATTGAATGGATTTTTCTCATAGATATGTATCTATAAAACATAGGTACCGTACATATGAATTCGTACACTCACTTGGATAGGTATACGTACTTACCTTTATATTTGCTTATTTAACAGAACATACCGTTCGGGTAATTTTATGTCATTGCTCATTGTTGAAGTTGGATGTATGTATAATTGTGGAAACTAGTTTCACCTTCGCGAAACCTATTAAATTAATTTTTATTTACTTTGTTAATAGTCCGAATTATCATTCTTGTACATACCAGTTAATTAAAAATGTTATTGCACGTTGTATACTTACTTAGGTACTGCGATACATTAATAAGAATTTTTAAAGAAGACTTTTTTTTTCAGAACCGGTTTTCCACAAACAGATTTTTTCCACGAACATTTTCCTCGTATGTATGGTACGATTCTAAAACAAACGAGTAATTTACTTTTATAAAATGGATACTTACATAGGTAAATTTCATCAAAAATTCACCTAATTTGTGGCTCATAATTTTCCCAACTTAATTACCTATACAATACGGATATACCAAGCACTTAAGGTACCTATATACCTACCTACATAAAATTCTGGTCACATCAACTCCCATGGTCACACTGGTCTTGGTCAGTGTAAAAATTTCGACATAAATATACCCTTATTATTCGCATTTTATTTTCTTTATCGAATTATTGTGCAATTTAATTCCACTTAGGATATTACAAATAGGTGACAGGTTGTGCTGAGAATTGACATCAGCATACTGCAGAGCAGAATCGAACAAAAGCGAAGCGAGCTAATCATATGCACAATTAAAGCTACCTAAGCGTACCAATTATAGTCGTAAAACGTTAACCAATGCTGTATAATTATTTGTACATTTCATTCAAAATGATAGGGTTTGTTTTATCATAGGTAATAATCTCGATGTAAAACATTCATTGAAGAAATCTATGTTGATTTTCAATGAAAAGCTAATGGATATCCAGATACATCGTTGGGCAGCATTGGAAGTCTCATCTTGATAAACAAAAAGTAAGAGTATTTAAATGTACCTATTTCAATCTATTGACCGAGATATCTCTTAGAACGATTGAAAATTAATTCAATCGACGAACTTCGCCACGAAGTGAAATCATCCTAATGAGTGAAATGAATAAACCTATCGAGGATCGAAATCAAAATTTCGCCAGCTCCGATGATCTCGGAGATGACGATACAATGATGCTATTCGTCGAGTGTATAATCTTGCTTTTAGTTAAACAACAACGATAAACCTCTTAATACGACGACGGTTTTGAATTAATAAGGATATCGTATATACAAGTACGTACTCGTAATATTTTGAATATATGTTGGTTTATTATAAACGGCGGTCAGTAATCTGTATACTTGGACAGGGACTCAAATGGTAACTGTCAAAGATGAGCGTTGTGAAATAGCGAAGACCCCAGAGGACATAGGACGAAAAGGGAACCACATTACCATAAAACCGATGTTCGGTAGCATTGAATAATAATCAACAGACATTTAACCATGTCGCCGACGACCGTATAGAGCTAAACTCTGGTATCATATCCTATCTGCGAAGGAACGAATCAAATAAAACCAGATTACAAAAGAAGAGAAAAGGGCACAGGGCAGCAACGCCTACGCTGCTGTTTTGTTTTTTCTCTATTCGTGTCTATGAGACATGAGCCACGGTAAATATACCTACACCTATTTGTACGTATAAATATGAAAACGTAATTATCGAAGACATCACACGAGATGGCTACGAGCGTTAATCCGTAAGTATATATTTTCGGTCTTATAAATAATTTCAAAAACGTATCGTTGTTAGGTGTTGTTTTGTATGGCATGTGTACCTACTTCTCACGTGTCACGATGGATGTTCGGAATACTAAATCATGGCCGCGATTTTTTGCTTCGACAAAATTTCCAAATCGTTGCTATGACGAGTTTCTTTATAAATACCGTAGGTACCCTCTACCTGCCCCTGCGATCGCAGGTTTGGTATCTGATTAATACCAGTAGCACCGAGCATCCATTATTTTGGTACGCGTTAAATTATTAATTTACAAAATTATTCCTACGTTGTCATTCTCGTCATGCGA
This sequence comes from Pseudococcus longispinus, assembly GCA_900064475.1. Classification (NCBI taxonomy): domain Eukaryota; kingdom Metazoa; phylum Arthropoda; class Insecta; order Hemiptera; family Pseudococcidae; genus Pseudococcus; species Pseudococcus longispinus. The sequence goes on along the minus strand of FIZU01042023.1, from coordinate 22,589 downwards.
ATGTCGCGAATGACATCCGTACGAGTGTCTATTGTTACAGGCGTTTGCGTTTTGCATTCTTCCCTTTTTTTTTGCTTGCTTGGTTGGTTGTGATGGTGCGTGTACAGGTAGAGGTATTGTTTTCGATGATCGATTTATGGTCACATTGTCATGTACGTAAATTGATAATTGCTTCGAGATTACGTGATTGGTTCAATGTAAAGTACGTCGTACGTCGTTTTGGGAGCTTTGCTGAGTGTCAATAGTAGCATACGTTTCCCCTTTTCTTCCTCTTTTACTGTTTACCAATTTTTTTCAAGGGGTTGGAAGATTTACTGAGGAGGAGTGAAGAATCCTAAGGAAAATTACGTTTTGGGGTAAAAAATTTGTCAAAGTAAGAGTTCTTTTCCCGATTTTATCAAGTTGAAATTCAACCCCAGACCAACCTAACAACCTGTTTCCTATTTCAGAGCAAACAGGTGGTGGGCATTTCATCCAGCAAGCTGTAAATACAACATGAAATTGGTTAAGAAATCGTATAATTATTCAAATCATCCTAAAATTTTGCCTGTGAAATCCGTCATTTAGGATTACAATTCCTTTTAGCCCTTAAAGAATCTCTCGTATGCAAAACCAGCGGAAGAACTTTTTACACCGGTAGAAAAATGATGAAAATTAAAAATCGATGATTAGCAGGAATTAATGTTGAAAATATTTGAAGAAGTTTTGAGATGATAAGGTGAATTTTCAAAACAATGATTTACTCCTCTCAAAATGATTTGCCAGTTATTTATTAATTTATTCCTCTGATCTCAGTTTGCTTGTTATTTTTATGTAGCTGTTTATACACTTGTTGAATTTTCTGCTTGTTATGCCTTTTGCTAGTGCCATTTATTTATTTATTTATTTATCTATTTAGTTATATATTTGTTTATCTAGTCCCCCCTCCCAATATTGGCTTGCTTGTTTTCTTTTTTACGTAGTTATTTATACACTTGTTGAATCTTTTGCTTGCTTATGCTTCATTTGTTTATTTGTTTATTTACCTATTTATTCACATTTATCTATTTATTTATTTACCTACTTATTTATCTACTTATTCCCATGATCTCAGCTTGCTTGTTCTCTTTGCGTAGTTACTCTGGTCGAATCTTTTGCTTGTTTAGGTTATTCATTTATTTATTTATTTATTTACATATTTATTCCCCTGATCTCGAATTGCTTTTCGCAGCTAGAGAGTTGTTTATATCTTATTTATCTTTTTCTTGGAAAATGTATTATTATACTCGTATTATTACTAACTAATAGAGAGACCCTTCGTCACTCGCGCGATTCGCGCACGACGATTGTAAAAATAGTATTAATGGAATGTAATGTATGGATTGAAATATACCTCTCTTACTATCTCTCTGATTTACATACATTTTTTGAAAGATTCTTTCGAAAATCATTTTTGGATGACTGAAATATTGGGGAAATGATGAAATTTCAACGTTTTGATGCATTTTTCTGCAAAAATTTTCGCTCTCGTTTTGCTCAGGTTGAATAAATTTACTTTAATTAATATTGTTTTCCGTATAAAAATTTGCTCAAATCGTGTCCGATGGAGAGGGGCAGAGAGATCAACATCAAAATGCCGATTGAGCCACAAAGGAAAAAAATCGTAAAAAGAGCAAGCATCAAGATTTACCAAAAAAAATCATCAAAATTTTCCACGTGGAAAAATATTGCACCTCCTATAATTAAATTGTCGCTGAAAATGGAACCACATGAAATTATGGGGGCCACATTTTCAGCATTTCGCGCCACTTATGGAAAATTTAAACATGCCACTGTGTTGGTGATTTATTTTATTTAGGTACACTTTTAGTTAGGCATGTCGAAGTTGACTTTTTTAGAAAGTGGAAGTGAAGTTGGAAACTGGATGCCACAAATACCTACAAGAAAAGAATAAATTTCCAAGTTGGACTCAAAATGCAAGTTTTTCAAAATTTTCTGCAATAAAATATCATAACTTTTGCCAACTTTCCAATTTAAACTAAACTTTTCCAACTCAAAGAGCAATTTGCTATTTTAAGAGCTCCTTGGCCTCTTCGATTTAGTTCTGTATTGTATCAATTCGAAAAAAGTTTCCAAAAGAGAATTTTAGTGAGGTTGTAAATCTGGGAAATCAAAAAATTGACATTTCTTCTCAGCTTGATTTATCGCCTCCAAATGAAATGAGAAAATGAAGAAAATTTTACACATAAATTTATCAAACTACATTGAAACTATAGACTTCGTGGCTCTTAAAATGATCAAAATTTTTATAATTGAAATTTTTGAAAAAAAAATTGTGAAAAATTGTCGTTTCTTGGTAAAAATTTCCAAAACGTCACAAATGTCAATTTAAATGGAAATACAGTAAAATTACCGAAATACATATTACAAATCTGATTATTTCGAGATAGGTTCTTGTTTTTCAACCAGGGTCATTTCATATCAACTCGATCAAAAAAAAAATGCAATTTTCGACTTCATGTCTTCAGATTTCGCCTACATTTTTTTAACAAGATCATACCCACTCAACAAGTACATGAAAAGACCATTGGTTTTCCCCCCAAAATGTCAACAAAACTCAGCAAAAATATTGTAAAAACAATACAATCGTCGAAAAATTTCGTAAAAATAGCCAAAAAAATCATGAAAACTGTCGAAAATTTTGCAAAAATTGCTAATGTTTTATAAAAATTATTCAATATGAAAAAAATTGTCAAAAAAGCATGAAAATATATGAAGGTATGCGAGACTGTTTTCCATCATATCATTTGAAAGTAAAAAAAAAAAAATGTAGAATATTCTCGAAAATGCTCGTGCTCAATGAGCAAATTCTCGATGAGAATATTCCATGTGCCATCCCTTTCCTGCAGCTGAACTTCAAAGGAGCTGGGAGCAAACCAATAATGCTTTTTTTAATTGTTGGGTGGGTAGATCCTTTAAAAAAATTGAACGAAATCGAAATGCATGAGGTCGAAACCATGGTCGAATTGATATGGAATAACCCATCACTGAAATTTTAGAGGGTACATGGGAAAATTTGTTCTCAAAAAGAGTTACGTTATCCAAAATAATTAGGAATCACTGAAACCGAAGATGGAAAATATAGGGCATTCCATGAAAATGAAATTTAGTGGGGATTCCAAACCTTCGCATTGATTTGAGCCAACAAAGAGTATTTATATTCTTGAAAAAAATCCAGATTTTCATATTTAAATTATTACGAAATTGTAGAAAAGCACAATTTTTGGATTAAAGCTGAAAATTTTTTTTTTAAAAATGGAATATTTTTATAGAAAAAGGAAAAATCATTAAAACCAGTGTTTTCTAATTAACTTCTTAAAAAAGTTGCGATAAAAAGTTTTTTTTTCAATCAATCAGTGCAGCAAAATTTCAAAAATAGTAAAAAAAGGAATTTTTTAATTGAAATTATCTGATAAAAAATTAGCAATCAGATACCACTGAAAACCGTCCAAACTGAAAGTACTCCAAGAAAGTAAAATTTCAAGCAGATTTCAAATCTTTTTTTGGAGTCAACAAAACGCTAACTGTCACAGTTCTTGAGAAAATCAACATTTTTCGAAATAAAAATAAAAAATAACTAAAATCAGCATTTTATGATTAAAATCAAAATGAATTTCTGATTTTGCTAAAAATCATCCCCCTTCAGAACATGGAATCTCAGTCTCACGCAGATTCCAAATCTGCCAAAGTAGGTAGGTACCTACTTAGTACTTTGTACTTAGTTGAATAAGTAGCATGATTTTTGAAAAAATTCAGAATTTTCCTAACAAACTTTCGTAAAGGACACTTTAGATATTTTTAAATCAGCATTTTCTGATTTTAGAACTCCAAAGCTTGCAAAAATCAGCCAATTTTTTGAAAAACTTGAAAATTTTGTGAAAGTCAACAACTCATCTGATTTTACAGTTAAAATCATCACAATTTTTTAAAAAAGGTTGTTTTTTGAATACGGAATCTCACGCAGATTTCAAATCTGCCAATCAAGTCGAGCACTCGAGCTGACCTCATATTCACGGTTTTTGATTAAAACAACAATTTTTTTATCAAAATTGAGTAAAAACAATGTCTTAAATCTCGTGTAATTAGGTCGAATCGTAAAAAATTCTCACAGATGATTGATCAACATGAGAATATGTATTTCATTTTTTAATTGACAAGAGATTGACCATCAAGTGTTCAACTGTCCAAATCACTTATGACATAATTTCTCAAAAACCATTTTCAATTCGAACACAGTTTCCAAATCTAAGATCATCTTCTGAAATCTGATTGACAGAAAGTAACAAAACAACAAAATAAATATCTACCTTCCACAAGATAGGTTTATCTAAGTAGGTTAAACCCAAGTATTGTTCATTTCGAGAATTTAATTACTTTGTTAAAAAAACACCCGTATAATTATTTACCATACGTAAGTGTGAAATAAAAAATTCATACAAACGGTAAGTATAAATTTCTTACGTACATTTGCAAATCCGGCACCTACGTGAAAAAAATTTCATACCTATAAAGAAAATTGTTAAAGCCTAATAAAACATCGATCATTACGACGGTATTAAAATAAACCAGAATTAAAAATTTTATATACCACGCAAGTCTACAGAGAAAAACGGAAATTACGAAATACAAAACCTATTAAAGTAAAACACGAAAATCAAATTACGTTGTAATTATTTCGAAATAATTGAATTTTTTTTCTTCAAAAACACCAACACTTTTATTCTAATTTTATTCGCGGTAGAATTTTTTTTTCGACGATGGCGATTTAAAAATAAAACAGCTCAAGAGCGAAATTTGCGTCACGTTAATTCTTTCAATTAAAATGTTTATTTGCGAGTTGATATCATTAACACAGTAATAACCTATCGGTGGTAGATTTTTTTTCATTCAATTTCAATCGAAATCATTCACATTGTATTTAAACGACTTGGTCGTATACGAAATGGTATCAACATAAATTACACGTGGAAAAAAACTCGACCAGTATCTTAAATCAAACACTTGATAAAAGAGACCCAAAAATTTCGCTAATTTTTAATATCTTGATGCCCCCGCCCTGCACCCAGCTCATGGAAATTAACTGCTCTCCAAAGCATTAATGTCACCACCAAATTCGCCAAGTCCATCCTTTGCAGGTCGGTAAAACAACCCTTAAAGGCCATATCACTACACACGACCTATCTTTTTTTCATTTGTATTTTGCTTTTAGCTTTTGCCTGCGACTCGGGTTCTTTAAAACCCCCCCTCGCGTGTTTACCTCGCTCATCAGAAACCGCCGGTTGTCTTCGGCTGAAAACAAAGAGAGGAACACTTGTGTATGGTGGAACAATAAAAGGGTGGAGATTCTTTGCCACTTTTTCTTCGCATTTTTTTGCCTTCATTACAATGATCTGGCGCCTTTCCCGTTAAGTGCGAACGTGTATTCGAATCCCTCCCAGGCCTCGGCCATCCGCAATTATAAATAAGAATTGTCGTGTGGATTCTTGTTTAACGCGTTTTTTTTCTCTCTGCGTTGCGTACCAGCTCTTTTTTCCTTGGGCTGTTTTTTTTTATTTTATTTTTCAACTTGCCATGTTTTTAATATTCCGGTCGCGTAACGTTTTGCAAAAATGATCGCGCGCGATTTATTATCGTTTTACAGCTCTACGCGCCCTCGTGCTTGTTTTTCACTCGGGCTTTTTAGGTATGAGCCGAAAAAAAAACCTCGACGACGATTCGAGTAAGGTGAGTAAGCTGCGGTGGGATTTTTTTCTTCACGTCGCCAGCTCATAGCCAGAGCCCCGTTTCCAAAAGCTTTTTTATCGGTCGTGCTATCTTTCTAAAGGTTTTCCTAAAAGATGTTCTCGTGTCAGTTCGTTGCGCACGGCCAAATTTCTCGCATTAATTAGATTATGATTAATTGCGTTAAAAATCCGGACAAAAAATTAATTTAATAAAATATACAACAGCTTGTGTTTTTCTTTCTATTCTTTTCCATATTTTTTTTTTCCTTCGTATATTTTTTCGTTCGTTCAATTAATTTAAATTTTTACAAAATCACCGAATGTACAGGTGGAACAATCTTGCATGTTGATTTTACCCGAGTATGGAAATTATGCTTTTTTTTCTGCGTTTTTTTTTTTTTTTTTGCTTTTTCCTTTCGAGGAAATTGTTAACACGCGTAAACTTCAGAAAATGTTAATGCAAATCAACGTTGTATGAGTAACTGGTATATGAATACTTTATATCAATTTAGAGAAGAGAAAAAAAGATTTTGTATCAATTGTTCGTTGGTTGGGTACTTAGGTAACTTAGCATAATTACTCGACTGTGAAAATTGGATTAAATTTAGAATGTTGAATATTTTTGTTTAAAAAGTGGCAAACGAAACGCTAGAATTGATGCGGAACTCGAATTTAATTTCGTTAAAATATGGTTTCATCAATGGACAAATAGATATGCTCATGAATAGGGCTCGATGCTGCTGCCAGATGATATTTCGGGATGAAAAATAGAGGAAAGATGGGAGGAAAGGTAAAAAAGAATTGAGAATTTAAATTTTTTATGCCATCGAATTCATAGATTTTTTTAATAATTTGTTTTTTGTTTTTTAAAAGTTCAGAAAACTAGGTCATTTGCACATTTTTAAAAATAATTATACCTATAGGTATCTAAGATAGCAGTGAAAAGCAGTGGCTTTGAGAGGGGGTGCACACTGTGCAGTGCAGGAGTTGCAACTGCTTCTTGCCTGAATTTTTTTCGAGGTCTTTTACGGAGCCCGTAGGTTCCATAAAAGGCCTCTCATAAGCTCATAAAATGTCAAACGTATCGTATGTTAAATTAAGATCGCAAAATAAGCACAGAAAGAGAAAGCCAAGAAACAAGAAAGGCTAAACAGACTCGCATTTTTGAGCATTGAAATGGTGTTTTCTACACAATCAAATTGAATTGGTTAGAACCAAAAGGTCTTAAGTCACAAAAATCGATTTTTCAGGAATTGCAAAAAACTGATTTATTAAAAAACTAACAAATTTTGGAAAACGCCATTTCGAGTGATGGAAGAGGATCACAAAAGACGATTTTTGAGTTTGGTTCCAAAGAAAAATATTCACAGATACTGAAGCTGCAACCAGTAATACACTTTGGACTTGAGCCTTTTTGGTTCTGAATACCACATAAAACTGTAAATTTGAGCTTGAAAATTCGTGGGACTTATTGCCATGTTCACGTAGATCGTGTTGACTTGGATTCCTGGTCCATTTTAAGATTTCATTGCATGTAATATTGATAAGAATTTTAAAAAGTATTGAGTAGATAAGTTGTGCACTTCAACACACGTTTTTTTGAAAAATGGCAGTTCCCAGCACTTGAATGAAATTTTGACCTAGCCAGTCGATCGGTCACACCTTAAAACCCCGAAATCCGCCGAAAAGTCAGAAATGGCCTTTCGTGAACTAAGATATTTTGGTTCTAACCGATTCAATTGATGCTAGTGACCTTTGAAAAAAAATTAGAAAACATTTGATGAGAATCTCAAGATGATGATGATTTAATGAAAATTTTAAATGGGCGATGATTTTGAGAGGATCATAAGATGGCGATGATTTCATGGGGATCTTAAGATGGTTATGATTTCATGAGAATCTGAAGATGGTGATATTATAAATATAATTTTCATAACTTTTCAGAAAATGTCAATGATTTGCAATGATTCAACATTTTTTAATGATATGATTTTTTTTTAAATTTGTAGATAATTAAGTAGGGTCGTATTGTTATCATAGAAGAGTGAGAAAATAGATTCACTCATCTAGTGGACATATTTGGTACCTTAATTTATAGGTTTTTGATAACATTCAAAATTTTTCAGTTTATTTTTTTCATTACGTAGGCATTTTGTTAGACTTTCGAAAGCTTGTATTTAAAAAAAATCTAATAATTTATTAAGTCCGACAAAATTTTACAGTGTCTGACAAAAAATATCTAAAAATCAAATTAGAAGCAAGATAAATTTTTCCAAGTCCAAAAAGTTGAGGACAGTCAAAAAAGTGGATTGTTTTCAATTTTTTTTCAATTCCAAAAGTTATTTCGTTAGCAAAATATTGAAAAATTGCAAAAACGTGACGAAAAAATGGACAAAAATCTAAAAGTAAAATTTTGAGATCATATAAATTTTCTGAAGTCCAAAAAATCATTTGGGTAAGAGAATGTATGAAATTTCAAAAGTCTCCCGAAATTAAAAATTTGACGCAAAAATGGACCAAAAAGTGGACTCGAAAAATGGTCAAAGTTTTCAGAATGACCTCCAGCTATAAGACTTGCCTATGTCAAAAAACATGTGAGCAAAATATATAAGTTTCACAGGTTCAACAATTGGAAAAAAATGTGATGAAAATTTGAGTAAAAACATTACGTTTTCAAAAGTCTCATAAAAATTGAAAAGTTGAGAAAAGCCTGCCGCAAAAATGGACAAAAAATGGGACAAAATTTTCAGAATGATTCATGCCAAAAAATGGGCAAAACTAGACAAAAAAGAATAAAATGTAATTAATTTAAAAAAATAACTCTTCATGGCATTTTGAAAGAATTAATAAAGAATATTTTTTGGTTACGTGCGATTTCTCGAATATGCCACATCTTAATGAAAAATCATCTACCATGGTCAAGTTATTCAAGTAATATCTAATTTTAAGATTGAAGCATTGAAACTTAAGGCATTGTCTTTCTAAGGGAAAATTTGAGTAAATTTTTTCAATTTTTACTCGTATTATTTTTTTTTTGTTGAAAATATTTATTTTAAATTTAGAAAATAAATTTTACACTTTCAACACATCCAAGAATAATTGTCTCAAATCTGCACTCCCCAAAGTACTGTTTCACTTCCTCTCCATCTCCCCGCGATTGAAATATAAATTAGGCCTATATGGTTTCGAGTTGGGAAAGATCATGGCTAAGTTTAAGAATTGTGAATTAGCTCTTCGCTGAGATTTTGAATGCAACTACAACTACTAATTAATTGAAGTAGTTCTTTATAGGGTCTAAAAACTCGATGATGAAATTTTGGTGCCCGTCCTCCTTCGTACGCGCTCATATTCCTTCCAATGAAGTCAGCTATTTTGTTTTCATAATAAATTCTCATTTTTTTCATATCTCAATCGAATTTTCTCAAAAGTTGTAGGAAAAATAGACCCTAAAATGGATAATTTCTGAAAAAATTTTAGATTTTTTTTTCAAACGTTATTCATTTGTATTAAAATGCGAATTCCAAGATTTCAAAAAGTGAAAGGACATGTTCCTTTGAAGGTGCAACACCCAAAAAAATACACCTACATATGGTACACACACACATGCATGAAATATATTCATACGTAAATTTTTCCCTCGATTTTTTTTTGAGAAACCCTCAAAAATGTAAAAAATTGATTTTTTCACACTTTTCCCCACTCAAACTAGTTTTAAAAAATTCTCGTAATATACCATTAAAAACTCATACATAGGCCTATACCATCAACCTACATCTGAATCAAATTCGTCCATTTTGAAAAAATCGAGGCATCACTTTAAAGAATCCACCACCCACTCCCAGGGGCAGGATTCCATTTTCATTCTAGTTTAATAATAATATTATCTAATGATGAAATAGCATAATTCATTCTCGCTATTTCGAATACGTGAGAAGAAGTAGAGAAGAGGATGCAGTATGGATTTGAAAAAAAAAAGTTTTTCATTTTCACCCAAATTAATAAATCAACCCTCGAAGTCGCATCAAGAAAAACGTTCAAGAGCTAAAAAAAAATGCTAGTCACACTTACGTACAATCATCTTGAAAAAATCCGTCCTCACTACAAAATTAAAATAATTGACCTTTCGGTGGCATATCAGTATTAAGACATTAGTAAACCCATACAAAATGTTTCACCCTCATATCCGACTCCAATATTTCTCCATCCAGAGAGAAAAGGTAGATACCTGTCATCGAAAAAGTTTTTCTATTCGGGTGCTTCTACACACACACACACACGCACGCACGCACGCACAAAAAAAAGAGAGAAAAAAACGTTAAAACGAGGCATTAGATTATATTATTAAAGCGTTACTAAACATAGAGGTTTGTTTCTACTTAAAATATTAATAGTATTGATAAGAGACAACATGCAACCGTTGCCAGATAATGTAGACGATTGGTCCATACGAGAAGAAATCTTGTTTGTATCTAATTTATTTGACTACGACTACGAGGTATGTTTGTATTAAATTCATTCAAAGCCTATTCTCTCTCTCATTCGTTCGCTCTTTTCGTCAGAACGCTAGTTTTAATAGTAGTATAAGTTTTAGTGAATAAAACACAATCGACAGAGGCTTGTTTTTCATTAAAAGTAGATGTTACGAACTGGTTCGAGTTTTTTGGTCGAAAGAAAAAAATCGAACAGAAGAATTAAATTTGTCCGTATCAATTATAAATTTAATTAAAGTCGTTATTATGGTAATTCGACCATAGGGTTTGTCATCAGTCCATTTTGATGAAATCCAGGTGCATCACTTCGATTAAAATTTTCTTCGTGTAAGTTCAACAAATACCTATATAGGTATCGTAAATAGGTAATTTTGCAATCTTACATAGTCCAGTTCACTTTCTATAAATGATAATTGAAGGTAATCATGGCGCAGAAAATTTTTCTCTAATTAATACCTTGATAGGATACAGTCGCATACAATGGAGTGAAATTTTTAAAAAGAAATTTTGCAATATCATTCTTCAAACGAGATATCTTGATTATAAAACATTTTCAATTCATCGTGCTAGGCATAAATGCCGGCATCGGCGTCGCTTTATTCTCGATGTAATTTCAATTAATTGACACATTCCGTGATCTCGATGCTGTCTATGGTATCGATCATGAGCACTCTTCAACAATACCCTATAAACGAATGCAATTGTGCACACGATTTTTTTACCAGTACGGACACTTCGCTTATACTACTGAACTACCGAACCGATGATCTGATTTGTGAATTGTGAAATTAACGACAATCGGTTTCAATGGAGATAATGTAACGTGTTATGATTTATGGGTACCTGCTTATGGTACCTAACTAATGTACAAGAGATGTATATCTAAATCTACCTATACAGTGTTATCTTATATTCGAATAGCGGCTTTAATAAGGCGCTGATAGATTGTAGTGGAATCAGCTTAATTAGACGTTATTAGGCGAAAATACGAGTATTATTTAAAGGAATAATACGGGGCAACGTATCGTTATACATGCTTTATGGCATGAGCAAAGGTTAAGGTACCTAGCTACCAATCCCTATCAATTCATTTTGATTTTTTTTTTTCAAATTTTCAGTCCATGTTCAACTAATTTTAATTTTCAAAACTCTGAAATCACTCATTCTAAACTTAAAAGGAGCATTTTCTGAGCTTTTGCTGAGTTCTGTCTGATGCGATGAGATTAATGAGAGTAATCAAGGTGCCAAAATTAAATTCCTATGTCTGGATTTTAAAAAAACGAAATTTGGTCTATAGGAATAATCAAAATTCCATAAAAATTATCAAATGAATTGTAAAAATAGTCAAAAAATCCTAAAAATAATTGAGAATTTTGTAAAAATTACTAAAAGTGTCATAAAAATTGGTAAAAATACCATAGAAGTGGTCAAAAAATCACGAATTAATGACAGAAATTGTAAAAATTGTTGAAATTTTCATAAAAATCATTAAAAATATGATGAAAAAGGTCAAAAAATCATAAAAGTTGTTCAAATTGTCGAAATTTTTGCAATAAAAAGAAGAAAAATTTGAGGTATAAATCATGAATACAACTACACACGCACATAAATCGCTTTGCCTATCGAACACATTCCACGTTCATATTCCAACTACAAAAAATTACTCAAATTCAAAAAATCATCTGGGTAACACAAATTCTTGACAGAATTTCGTGACGAATTAAAGAGAAAAGTCCAAAAGGCAATTTCATGACACACAAATCTTAAGTACAAAAAAATTGGAAACTCTGAAATTCTTTCTAAAGAAATCAATCTTTTTCCTTCGTTCAAAAATTCATTGGAGCAAGACAAATTTATTATGAGACTTCGTCATTAATTTTTATTACTCGCCAAATTCTCAGGATGACCCCCCCCCCCCAGCCATAAGACATATGTGACGGTGTCGTCGGTGTCCAATAAAAGGGACCATCCAAACAAAAAATTTATTTTTCACTTTTTTGGTTCATTTTATGTAAAAAATCTTCATAAATGGAATGGAAGTGGTCCCAGGTCACCAAAGTCAAAAGTGGTCGAGAATTTTTTTCAAAAAATATTTTTGAAGCTTTTCGAAACATTTTTTCAAATTTAAAAAAAAATTCAGAAAAAATTTTAAAAGCTTTTCCTGTAAAATTATTTACGCTTTTGGTCCGGTGGTCCCATAAAAAATTTTCTATGCCCAAAAAGTCAATTTTTAAATTTTTTTCATGTACAAAAGGTCACCTGAGTAACACGAATGTGATGGAATTTCGTGATAAGTTTTTGTAACACCCAAATTTTTATGATTTAAAATTTTCTCCAAGTCCATATTAAGTCAATTTTTTCAAATTTTTTCCAGGTCAAAAAAGTAGGTAGGTACCTACCTAATTATTTTTTTTTAATTTCAAAAAATTATCTGGGAGACAAGAATTTGTAATCGACCTTCGTCACAGATTCAGCTATAAAATCATTAAAACCGTCAAAAATGTTTTTTAAATTGTCGAGATTTTCATAAAATGTTTGAAAAATATTCTAAAAACTACGAAAAGATCATGAAAAATTTCTTAAATTTCCATTAAAATCAATAAAAACTCCGTTTATAAAAGGATAAAAAATTCATAAAAAGTATCGAAAATCTCGCAAAAAGTGAATGAAATGCCAAAAAAAAAAAACGTTGCAATATTCACAAATTTTCATAAAAATCACTAAAAATAACGCAAAAATTGTACAAAATAATGGTAATTTTGGAAAATGTAAAAATTCTAGCACTTTGGTTTCGATGAACTTCATGAAACATTTTTCACGATTTTCATGATTTTTTGATTATTTTTTTCATATTTCAAATTGTTTTCATGTAAAGTTATACAAATTTTTATGAAACTCTCGACAGTCAAATATAATGATTTTTGGCTATTTCTATATTTTTTTTACGAATTTTTATGCTCATTTCAAAAATTCAAGTAAAATTTTCGACGATTTCCATAATTTTTGCACAACTTTTTCATTATTTTTAGTGATATTTATCAACATTTTGACAATTGTATTCTTTGATGATTTTCATGATTTTCTCACAATTCTTTTGTTTAAATTTTAAAAGATTTTCGGGAAAATTTTAATAATTTTTAGGAGATTTTCGACAGCTTTCATTATTTTGAGGCTATTTCTACGATATCATCATCTTTTTTTTTTAGCAATTTCAATAATTTTCACTTCATCTTTAACCATTTTCATGATTTTACCATAGAATGCTTTAGCGATGACCACACCTGTAAAAAACTACACGAAATTCCATAACGCTGACTTTCAGACATTTTGTCTGACTTTTTTGAACTTGAAAAAATTTTCAGATTTCTACTGACTTTTAGGACTTGAAAAATTTTAGAAATCGCGTCAACTTTTCTACATTTCGTCAGTCTTGGACCCAAAAAATTTCAGAGATTACGCTGATTTTCAGACATTTTGTGAGACTTTTTTGGACTGTGAAAATGTTAACTTTATGGACATTGATAATTTCAAAAAAGTTCAAATCAGACATTTTTTAGTCAGCTTTTTACCTAAGGCTGACTTTTAGGCATTTTGTCAGACTTTTTTGAACTTGCTAACTTTCAGACATTTTGTTAGATGAACACTTCAGACTTTTTGGACTTGAAAATTTTGAGATTTCCACTGACTTCTTGGACATGGAAAATTTCAGAGATTACGCTGATTTTTAGACATTTTGTAAGGGTTTAGATTTTCTAGTCTTGAAAATTTTTTCCAGATTTCAAACCATTTTTTGGACTTGAAAAATTTCAAAAATTCCAACTTTTTCGATTTTGAAAAATTTTATGAAGTGGCCAGTCGACTTTTGAACGTGGAAAAATTTAGATTGTTTCAAAATTTGACTCTTGGACATTTCACGGGATATGATGACATCATGTCCGACTCTTTGAACTTTCAATTAGATAAAGTCAGACATTATATTTCAGATTGTAATGTGCACTTCTGTTTGACATAGCAGAAAGAGCAAAAGCACATCCTATGTTTTATACTTTCATGGGTACTATGGAAATATAAATAATCAGGGATTCCAGGGGAGAGGCTTTTTCGAAAAAATATTTCGTCGTATGGCACCTGAAGCAAATCTGCTCGCCCCACAAAAAAATGATTCAAGAATCTACAAACCAAACATGCATATTGCCTAATTTCGAAATGGAGACCTATCCAAGACACAAGTACTCTTTTCCAGAACCCATTACGAGTACATGAAATACGTATAGATATCCCATATATCAAAAGACATCCAGAATGAAAGAATTTTACTTCGGTGTACGAGTATAGAGGTACGAACCACCAGCACAAATCTGAGCATGTACCTACACTAAACCCAAACCAGGCACGAACGCCTTCTCCATACGCCTAGACATAGTACCTTGCGTCCATCAATGCATACATATACAAACTCCTAATGAATGATACATATTATACAATGGTTTGAGCGTAATGAATGTTACCAAGTTGTCTAACTGGCTTCCATCGCCATCACCGGTTCGAATCTAGTACGTGTAAAAACTCTCACCTCGATGTAAGTCTGGTCGCTGTTGATTATTAACAATTTTACAGATTGAAAAGGCAGATCTGTTTATTTAGTAGAGCGCGCAGACTCATACGATGTACGCAGAGAAGAAAAACATATAAAAGAAAGAAGCCAACCGAACCAAGTTTTAGTTCAGTCTGTAGCGTTGTAACATGTTTTATTCAGCTGTCTGTGGTAATTGTATGTACGGATGTACACAATAATTTTTCTTCTTTTGATGGCAATGACAGCGGTGTTGTGGGCTCTGAGCAAACATTCTGGGGGACCTTATGCTTCTTCGTCGCCGTTCTATTCTACGTACCTATCTCCTAGTCTCTAAACTAAACCCCCGGTATATTATACGCTTCGAGCTGTGTATTATTATTATGGGGCTCCCTCATATATATTAAAACACTTTTAGTAATAATATTTGAAATTCATAATCCATCTACCCTTTCTTTTTTTTCCCATTTCCTCCCGGGTCTACAGTACACATACAACGAGGTATATACGAATTACACGGATTTATTATTGCTGCGCTATTGTATAACTCGAGCAAAAATTCTTTATCCTTGAGTAAATAATTTTCGGCCCATTAGCGTAGCGGTTTTTATTATTCGCGCCATCGCATACAATTTAACAACCGAGTTCATTTATATATCGAAATCCGGTTTCATTATGTATAACACCGTTTTGATATGTTTTTCATCGGCTCTAACGTCAACAAATTGAATATTCATGAAATTTGCAATTAAAAGGCCACATTTAAGTGTTGTCGTATAATATAATGAAATTTTAAATCAGGATTTTAACAGACAGGTAATCGACTATAATCGATATACAAAAATTTCACATGTTTCGTCTTTTTTCGCCTATCAACATTGGTGGGTTAGTGAGGAGGGGAAGGAGGTGCATGCCCAACACTCAAATAAGGCAGGTATCTCGAAAAAATCGACACATTTTCTGAATTAATTGGAGAAGCTTCAAAGCAGTGCAAAAATTTCAATTTCATCCCACTTCAATTTTTTTATATGTACCTACCTAATTGAAATTTTGAAAAAAAAGAAGTTGAGATTTTGAGTTCGCATATCAGATATTTCAGGGCCTCAAATGACATAATTTAAAATTTTCATACTTTTATGAAATAAGTAAAAAACAAAATGAAGTGAGTACCTACAAGAAAATTTTCGATTTGAACTGAAAATTTACATAGGAAATCAGCTTGCAAACGACAAATGAAGAATTTTCATCCTTTTTCAGATCTCAGCACAAGAATCAAAGATGAAAATGTCGAGAAAATGATTACCAAGGGGTAAGATTTTTTCAAAAATTGTTGTAGAGCCAAAATGTACTGATATCTCATGTAATTTCTGTCCGAAAAATGCAGCGAGTGAAAATTTTTCCTCAAAAATATTCACTAAAATAATGTTTGAAGTAGAATTTGACAAAATTTTACCTATTCCTTGAGATTCGATGTTACATAAATTTTCCAAAAAATTTTGTTGAATGTTTGAAAAATTTCGAAAGCAGATTTCCTGTGCGAATTTTCAGTGAAAATCGAAAATCCTCTTACAATCTCTTTATTTTGTTTTCCATTTTATGATAATATGAAAATTTTTAATTTTGAATCATTTGAGACCCTAAAATATCTGAATTACGAACTCAAAATTTCAACTTCTCTTTTCAATTTGAAATCTAAAAGAATGATGAAATTTTTACACTACATCCTCCTTCTTTTTTAAAGGTGAGTAGTCCGATACAATTTTTTTCAATTTGTCAACTTGAATCCACATGATTGCAACGAGAATTTTTTAATTTCATCAGTCAAATCTCTCCTTGGTACAAAAGGGTTGATGTCCCAACTTTCGACCTTTTTTCCCCCCTTGAATGATTACTCAAACTTGAAAAATAAGGTGATGGCAAAAAGAACACTAAAAAAATTGAATTTTTCGTGCGTAAGTATTCCGAGTCATAGGTCGATTCAAAATATAGTGAATTGTTCCATTCTCCTAACCCTACTCTCAAAGAGAAGAATAAGATAAAAATTGCCCAAAAGCATTTCTTTGAAAACAGGAAAAAAACTTGGCCTTTTTGGCCTCGCAAGGGGGCAGGATCCCCTTTGGGTTCTGATTCCATACTACATATGAAAGTACTAAACCTTAGATAATTGGATATGCTTTTACTACGGTTCTAAAGGAGAAAAAAATAGGAAAATGTTTAAAAAGTCGATTGTTTGGACTTGGAAATTTCCAGTGATCATAATCTGACTATTTAACTGACTTTTTTGCACTTGGAAAATTTCAGCAGACTTTTTGAAGTTGAAAAATTATCGAGATTTTGAACGAGTAAAGTAGAACAAGATCTAAACGACTTTCAACCCTTTCCATAGCCTAAAAAATTTAAGAATCTCCAAAATTTTCCACGTACAAAAGTCGGTTAATCTAGACAATTGATAATCACAATACAATTTCTGTCTCGCAAAATGTCTAAAATTCAGTGTAATTTCTGAATTTTTCATGAAATATTAAAAAAATTTTCCAAGTTTAAAAAGTCTAATGTCAAGTTATTTTTTTAAATTTAAAAAGTCAACTTCCCATCTTATACAATTTTTTCAAGCCCAAAAATTCAGAATCTCTGAAATTTTCCCCAGTTCAGAAAGTGAGGTTAATTCAGTCTAACATATAATGTCTAACTTTTAGAGAATTGAACAATTTTTTGAAAAATGTAGGTAAAAGGCTGTCTGACTAGATGTCTAGAAGTCAGCGTGATTTCTGAAATTTTCCAAGTCCAAAAAGTTGTTTGAAATTTCAAAAAAATTCTCAAGTCTAGACATCAGATTTTTTGGACTTTGAAAAAGATTGAGGATTCACGCTGACTTTTAGACTTTTTGTCAGAGAGCCTTTTAGAAATCGTGCTGACTTACAGAAATTTTTTTTTTTGTCAGAGATTAGACTTTTTGGATTCGAAAAAAATTTCAGAAATCAGGACCCTGATTTTTAGGCATATTGTGAAACATCCTTTCAGAAATCATGCTGACTTTTAGATATTTTGTCAGAAATTAGACTTTTTGAACTTGGAAAAATTTTCAGATTTCAAACGGCTCAATTTTTGGACTTGAAAAAATTCACAAATCACGTTGATTTTCAGATATTTCATTAAACATCAACATCATACTTTTAGGCTAGAAAAAAATTCATAAATCACGCTGACTTTTGAAACATTTTGTCAGACAGCTTTCACCTAATTTTTTTTTTGAAAATTGTTCCAATTTTCAAAAGTCAGACATTATGTTAGACTGGATTAACGAGACTGTTTGAACTAGGGAAAATTTCAGAGATTCTGACTTTCTGTACCTGGGAGAAAGTTTACAAGGTAAATAGCTGATTTTTTGAACTTGGAATAATTTAGGACTTGTCGGGATTTCAAACCTATTTTTGGACTTCAAAGTTTTTTTACTACATTTTAGAGACCATTTCATTTCGCCCAGGAAAAATTTGATCATCTTTCTGCTCCTCGCCTACACGATATTCAGCCTTTGTCCGGTATTGTAAAATTTTTCATATTCACCCCTCCACATTTTGAACTTAGGTCCTCCACGTTCACTGACATTTTTCGGCCAACTCCCTTCACCATATCGTTTCGTAAAGATAATTAATGAAGCCCGAACCGTCGGGTCTATTTTTTCACGTGTATTATTAAATAATACGCAGCTTATTAGGGAAACGATACGTCGTCGCGTCGGCTCGAACGTTAAACTATAAGGAGATTAAAGTTGTCTCACATAATGGTATTATATTGGCGAAGCTTTTGGCACACACAACAATCCAAAATATAGTGAAAACATGTATGAAGCATTCGATTATAAGAGAATATCAACGGCTAAGGCCAAAGTGTAAACAACAGCTCTACGGCTCGTTTAATGTTGACTTTGGCGCTATTAAGTAACTCGCATCTGTCTTCCAAAATCCAAGCACCTCGATAAATCACACGATCGGTAAACAAAACGTCCCAATAACATCCATCAACATTATAATAGGTGGTTACTTCGCTATCCTGTGTAGTTACAGTACCATCGTCGTGTTTGATGGATTTTTTTTTTGTTCATTCATTGTACCTACTATGTTGCGTTGTGTATCTATACGTGTTGTGCTTTTTTTGTTGTTGTAAGTATTGTATGTGTTGTGTGAAATCTTCGATTACATGTGTAATCCTTGATTTCGGGTCTTTGAAGAATTTTCACGTTTCACTTGAAAAATATACGCGATGTGTACTCGAACGCGAGACTGTATGGTGTCGGCAGAGGATGCGGAATTTCGCCGAAATTAGATACGAGTTTGTCCATAATGATGCGGCGGTGTATTGTGTGGTTTACCATAGGCTACAGCATACTGAGTTTTGTAATATTGGACACGAGTAGAAAATCACGTATTAAAAGGGTATTCTCGGCAAGAATTTCACCTTAATCATTTATCTAGAAGTATGGTTCGTGATAATTTCGCATTTTTTTGATGTCATCAGAAGAGTACCTACCGAGTAGCAGAGGTAGCCTATTTCGAGGAAAAGGATAAGCAATGAAATAGGTTCAAAGTCATATTCATCAACACACGAACTACAGTATGAAAAAATGTCATCACTTTTGATGCAACTTCAAAACGTACCTATAGGTCAAAATCGGTTCATTTGGGAGAGACTGACAAACAGTCACAAGATTTTCTCATTTCCAAAAAAGTTTTTGAAAATGTCAAAAACGTTGACAAAACGACAAAATTTTGACTTTTTTGACTGTTTGAATTTTTTCTCAAAAAAGTTGAAAGATTGTCCAAAATGAAAATATTTTGATTTTTCTATTCTAAATTTGAAAAAATGTGCTCCATTTTTTTTTTAATGTTAGAAGTATTTAAATATGAAAAAATTGTGATTCATTCAGTCTCAAATTTGAAAAAATTTCCCCAAAAAGTTAAAAAATGTAAAAAAATTACTTAGGTTTAGATTTTTTCTGTTCTAAGTTTGGAATTGTTTTTCAAAAATTTAAAAAAAGTCAAAACTGTTTTAAATAATGACCAAATTTTGATTTTTAATAACTCTAATTTGAAACAACATGATCAAATTTTCACGTTGATCTCATCCACAAAAAATTCCCCTCTCAAATTAAATCCAATCATCCATATTTGACATTTGAAAACCCATCCAAAAACCTTACGTCATCTTATCCGGTTCCACACGACACTGATTGCGTCAATCAATTGTTAAAAAACAGTAAATTTTCAATATATAAATATTATCCGTCGACAAACACCCATTCGACAACTTTCTACCGCACTCCAGATCGAAATGCACCGCCAAAGTTGATTTCCTGTAAAGCATCGACGTCTATCGACGTTTAAAAATAGGTACACGATACGACGAGTAAGTATTACCTACGTACATCGTACAACAAATCGCAAATACCTGCTTGTTGATTCAGCATTTCTTTGAACTCGGCGGCGACTCGATTACGATTACAAGTTACCAGAATACGTCGAGTCGTCGACGGTTTTAAAAAAACCATCGTCGTTGTTAAAGTATCACTATCGATGGTGATAACTGACGAGTTAATCATCTCTCACAAGCCGTCAACATGATTTCTCATCGTTGTTGATTTATAACGCGACCACATGTCGTGGGTAGATCACACAACGTATATGTAATTATTGAAAACACTCCGACATATCTACACGACAACGCAGTCAACATCAAATAACCAGTTTCGCACGCGATCTTTTCGGCCAACCTGCGTAAAATTTAACGCACTAACACGCTTTTCGTGATTGTTTTTTTTTTTGTCTCAAGTACTCGTATAGTTTAAATCAAAGGAAGCTTCATTCAGATTCTTTTTTTTTTTACTCTTTGAAACGAATTTACATTGAACCGAAGTCGTACCTACGCCCACCTAGACCATGTACCCGCATACCATCGATTCCATTGGTTCACGTGTTTATTAATAGAGTCACATAGAGGAATTTATCCGCGTAAATAAATGCAAATCATCGGTTTTTTAATGGCTTACATATAGAACATCGGTTCAAAAAAGCGACCGAATTGTAGAAGAAAATTGAAGATACATTGTTGGCCACCTTGTTGATCGGGATGTTTTTTTTTAAAAAAAAGTTGTACCAATTTTTCAGAATGAGATTTCATTATAATACAGTCGCGAAATGTAAGAGAACAGCGTTCACTCGATTTTTTTGTTGAAAACAATTTTATGACTGAATCGTAATCTTGAGTCTTAGGCCATTTTTCAAGGCTCCCCTTTTTTGGAGGGTATATCCTGTTTCCTTGAAAGTTTCCTAACTCCGATCTCCGTTCCTACAGCTGATTTTGTAAAAATGTTTAAATAAAGCTGATTTTTAGACATTTTGTCAAATTTTTTTTAAATTGGAAAAATTTTCAGATTTACATGTACATTATCTACTTATTGAATTTTTCAAGTCCGTAAAGTCGTGATATTTGAAATTTTCTTGAAATTTTCCAAGTCCAAAAAGTCAGTTATATTTCGAAAAATTTTCCAAGTTCAAAAAAGTCAAACAAAATATCTGAAAGTCATTGTAACGGATTTTCGTAAGTAAATTTCGTAATGGGATTTTTAAAAAAAATTTTCGAAATCCAATTCCTAGAAAGTAGAAAAAATCAGTAAAAATCTGAAAAATTTTTCAAATTCAAAAAAGTTTGACACAATGTCTAAAAGCTAGCCTTGGATAAAAAGCTGTCTGACAAAATGTATGATTTGAACTTCCTTGAAATTTTTTAAGTCTGTTAAGTTGAAATTTTCCAAGTCAATGTAGGAAAATCGGCAGGATTCCTAAAATTTTCGAAGCCCAAAAAGTCAATAGAAATTTGAAAATTGTTTCAAGTTCAAAAAAGTCTAATAAATGCCTGAGAGTCAGCGTAATATCTGAAATTTTCCAAATCCAATAAGTCTGCCTCTGAAAGTTACCCTAGTTTCTAAAATTTTATTAATTCAAAAAGTCTAAAAGTCAGCATTACAAGTACCTACCTCTGAAATTTTCCAAGTTCTAAAAATTCGGCGGAAATCTGAAAATTTTTCAAATTCCAAAAAATTCTAACAAATTGTCGAAGTCAATTTTGTTTCAAAAAATCTAAATTGTTTGTTTAACATATTGTCTAAAAGTCATCATCAAGAAATTTCGTGACGGAATTTATAAACACAATAAATGGACAAGAAAATAGACAAAATTTTCATATTGACATCCCCCTCCGTATAAGACATCCATGTCAACACAGCGTCTTCGAAGAGAAAAAGCAACGGTATCACGAGTAAAATCAATTCCAAAGAATATTTCCTCGAAGAAAAAAATGAGAAATATAATAGGTTGAGGTACCCAAACAATGAAAAAAGATCACCAGCCGCGGGTAGATTCAGTGCTGCCAGACCTACGGAAAAATCCGTATTTATACGGAAATTTCGACATTTGAGAAAAATAAACGGATTTTATACAGATTTCTTAAAAAATACGGATTTCTACGGAATTTTTTTGTTTTTTTCGTATTTTCACTGTAATTACTGAAAAAACCGTAAAAGGGTTGATGAAAAACAATCCAGATTTAACTCCAGTCGTTCCTGATCTGTTGAAATTGCACAACAGTCATATGTATTAATTAGATAAACGTGAAGTTATGTTGTTCTTTAATTCTAAGTTGCTTGACGTGTTCTTATTTAGTTCATTTCTTTTTTGTTTGTGTTTTTAAATTCTTGATGAACTCGTTCAA
>FIZU01041997.1:0-15708 GCA_900064475.1 Pseudococcus longispinus | reverse complement strand
GTTGCCTACTTACCAGTTGGAAGGCGGATACTCTTAACTGGGACACCCTGTATATACTTAAAGGGTAAAATTTAGGTAAAATATATGAAAGGTATCGAATGAAAAATTTAGAATTGTCTTATGTTTTCAGGTTTTTAAAAATACGTACACAGCTCATTATACGATTTATACAGTAAGCAACGAGTAAGTATACAAAATCACCAACTGAAACTAAGCAACGTTGCTCAGTTTCAGTTAATATATTACTAATAATCAGCGCTGTTACAATTGCAGTCATCAAACACCATTGATGGTCAATGGATCTGATGTAAAAATATCCGAATTACAAAATGCCGGATGGGCGGGTAACACCAATAATTTAATATTGGTTGAAAATAACGACATTTACGTGAAATATGAAATAAATCATCAGGAAGTAAGAATTACAAAAACAGGCGTACCTGGGATAATCTATAATGGCATACCTGATTGGCTGTATCAAGGTACGAGTATCCAGACCAGTATTCGAGAATCACTCTTGTCATCACAGCGGTATTTAGCAATGCGCTGCTTTTTCAGAGGAAATTTTCATAGATGCAGAGAAAGCGTATTGGGTATCGGTAGATGGTAGTCATTTGTTGTACGCCAGTTTCAACGACAGCGCCGTACAAAATTTAGAATATCCGTGGCTGGCGGATGACCTGCAGAATAAAGATTTACAAAAATTTCCAGCTACAAAAAGCATACGCTATCCTACGGTAAGGAATTTTCATCGATTGCGAAATATTTGTATACGATGTGGATTATGGAATATGATTTTCGCAGCCAGGTACCTACATTCCAGAAGTTAAATTATGGGTTGTGAATATTTCATTCGACAATCGTACTTACCAGTCGATAGAGATTAATCATCCTCCCTCTTTTCAAGGACAGTAAGTTTTCTTTTACAAAAACGTATAGCTGTACTTTGTTTTTGCCGATGCGATATCAAATATTTTAGATTAGGTAGATACACGTTGTTGATCTCGTTTTTTCAGAGATTTTTATTTAACATCTGCCGGTTGGGTAAACGATAGCAATACCAGAATTTCAGCCATATGGATTAGCCGAGTTCAGAATTTCAGCATCGTTTGTTACTGCGAAGCCCCGTCGTGGAAATGTATAGAGGTATCTAATTCATCTGTCTAGATACCTACTATTCGGTATTTTTCTACACAATATCAAACATCGCCGCATTTACATATCGCTTACATACTTATTTAATTTTCGGTATTTATATACGAAGGTACCTATATTAGGGTAGAGTGAAAAAGCAAAATTTTGGAAATCAGGGAACGCTGGACCGGCAAAAGGTGCTTTTGTAATATCTCTACGATCACCAAAAATTAAATTTACGTACTCGACTACTCGTATTTATTGAAAGAAAAATGTTTTTTAGTTTCGATCTTTGGCAAAATCCTTCGACCAGCGAACTTTTGAAGATGCTTCAGTTACCAACCAATTTGACACATGTCTCTACAGATTGAGTGTAGCAATGTATATTTACCTTACTTTATACTTTTAGCAACACATAGAACAGGCTCCAAATAATATGTGGTTAGAAATACAACATCACCCGGTATTTGCTCCCGATGGTCAGAGTTATTTGCTTCTGGCACCTGTTCAGGAAAACGGTATACATTATTATACGCAAATTAAACATGTCACATTAGAAGATAAACACATCTTAACTATAAGCCACGGACATTACGAAGTACTGCAGATTTTAGCTTGGGATACAATCAATCACATAGTGTAAGTAGTTAATGGAATAAAATTGTTGAAAGGAATATCTACGAAATTTCCAGAAGCTGTAAAATCTATGTGCATCACAAACGAGTACATTCGAAATCGTATTTGTAGTTATTACGTAGGTTTCGACGAAGAAAACACCGGAAAACAACATTTGTACTCGATAAACGATCAAACATTCGGCGAAACGGGACGGCCAGAAACGATTTGCATAACGTGCGGTCATTTATTACATTACGAAAATTGTTCGCATTTTTCCGCTCATTTTGCTCCACTCAATTGGAATTCAGGTATACGAGCACATTATAAGTGTTGGGTGATCCGGCAAAGCCTGAGCTACATGTCGTCGGTACGGCAACCAACTTCGTGTATGTCCACAACGCTAGCCATCACCGGTAGACTAGTTTTTACTTTTTAGGACTCGATGAAATACAATTTACTTATTTCATTTAAGGCATAGAATACTACGTATTAGAATGTAACGGACCAACATTACCCACAGCAGGCATTCATCATGCGCTCAACCATACTCGTCGTCGGGTTTTATTCGACACTCATTTGGTAGAAACCGACGAACGGAAAAAATTAGCATTCCCAACTTTAATGTTCCATAGTGTGCCTTTATCTAAAGGTTACACTGCTAGAGTAAAACTGTTCTTACCTCCAAGTTGGCGACCGGAATTACGAGACGCAGCTTTTCCGGTCATCATTCAAGTGTGAGTGAAAATTTTCAATAGCTACGATGTGGTTCGAAACAAGAATTCGTATCGATTTCAACGTGTTTCTGTTGTAGAAATGGCCGTCCGAATAGTCAATCAGTGTCTAGAAAATCAAATCCTAGCTGGGGTACATACATGTCTAGTAGAAGAGGTGTCATTTATATACAATTAGATGTAAGAGGTTCGAAAGGACAAAGTACAGAAGACTTATATAAACGACTCGGTGATATTGAAGTTGAAGATCAAATTACGGTCATCAAGTAAGGACAATATTATACTTACATTAGAAATAGTTGAAATTTACAATAACCTGCTTCCTCTTATCCCTCGTGGTTAAGTTATGCATTGATGATTGATGAATTTCACGTGTTGCTAAAATTTTCACTCGTCACAAAATTATTCCCGATTGTCGTAAAAAATAATTCAGACTGCCAAAACGGTAAAAATGTTACCATCTGACAGTCAGAATTATAGCGCATAATTTTACAAAAACAAATTTTAGCGCCACCGTCGTGTTTGACTGAAAATTTGGCATCGGACTGGGTGGGGTATTGTTCTGATAACGAATCTGACTGAGGATCTGATTGGCATGACATTTTTTGAAGAGATGCGCTGTGATTGGTTATGGCCTTCAATTCTGACTGCTCAAACGGTAATAATTCGACAGGCCTTCTGAGCAGTCAGAATTTTTTTGATCACGCCAATCGGGTTACGCTGTTACTATGTAAAATTTGAAATCTTAATGACAGAAAAATATCTTTGGAAATGAAAAATTAAATGGAGGAATGTAAACTAGCTGGTACCCCAACCTTATATCCCCGACCCCCGTATTTTACTGGCATCCCTATGTCTGGGTTTAGAGATATGAAAAAATAGGTTTGGAGGAAAAAAATATGACAATTTTTGAATAACTTCATGTTACATATATTCTTGAAGCGAACTCAGTTTCCTAGAATTTATTCCGGTTAATAATAAGTAACATATTTATAGCATAACTGTAGTAGCGACATTGCATTTTATATCCGTTGATTTTTATTTAGTATAGTTGATTCCTACATTGCTGCATCGCATTAAATTTGTAAATTTGTAAATTCCAGAAAATTGATGCAGGATCACAAATATTTAGATAGAAATAGAATAGGAGTTTGGGGATGGGGGTACGGCGGTTATGTAGCCACCATGCTGATGGGCTCTCAATACAAACTATTCAAATGCGGAATTGCAGTATCACCGATTGCTGACTGGAGTTATTACAGTATGTAACCGAATCAAGAATTATAATTGTGTACAACTATTAACTCGACGAGTGTTTGAAAACT
Source organism: Pseudococcus longispinus (assembly GCA_900064475.1). Lineage (NCBI taxonomy): Eukaryota > Metazoa > Arthropoda > Insecta > Hemiptera > Pseudococcidae > Pseudococcus > Pseudococcus longispinus. Next base: position 11,900 of record FIZU01041997.1, on the reverse strand, counting down.
GACCCTTCGAATTGAAAATTGAATATTTTTTGTACAATCCATCCACAGATTCTGCGTTTACCGAAAAAATACTAGGACTGAAAACTGAAAGCAATAATATTGGTTACGTCGAAGCGGATATAAAAAGTAAAACGAAATTCATCGCAAGCAATTCTTTTTACATAATTCAAGGATTAGCTGACCTATCAGTTCCCTATCAACATGGTATAATGTTGGCAAAAGCTCTAACCCGGTCAAAAGTACTTTTCCAACATCAGGTAAGCTGTTTAATCTAAGTATCTACCGAATATATTTCGATATTTCTGTAGAATCTTTCTATAATAAATTATTGTCGCCGGTTAGATGTACGCGAACGAGGGACACGAGTTGAATGGAGTACTAAATCACATGTATCGTTCTATGGAAGATTATTTCGCTCAACGATTAGCGTTGGAAGAAGATGATCTGCAAAATCACATTTAAAAAATAGATATTCCATTAATTATAACGTAAAAAATGAGCTTCATTTTAGAGTAAAGAATTTTATATAAATTACTTTTTTCTCTTCAGTATGCGTTGTTACTCCTTATAATGAATGCTGAAAATGAAAAATTCTTAACAAATGCGATAGTAAGTAAGAAAAAACAATATTGCTATTTTTCGCCATCATTTTTATATTACAGTATTTAAAAAAAATAACAATACACAAACAGTTTCAATAGAACAAACTCGTAAACGAGGCAACATCGATAATAAAAAATTATTATCTTTACATAATTAGTTATTCACTTATATTGGAATATTTTTTCATTCAATTCCATACAGAGTAAGTACTATTAAAACGAATACTAGTACATTGTGTAACATACTCAATTCGAAAAATCAATCGTTAACTTGTAACTTGATAATCAAATAAAAACTATAATCCAGTCGAAAGTCATTCATACATAATTAATAAAATTAGAAAAAATAATCAAAATAACAAAACTTTTAAACTTTATAAAAATAAATACACGATGAAAAATTCTTATTTCATACAGTTTTATGCTATGCAATTGGAAAAAAACGAATGAAAAATGATTTTTTTTCAAAATAAAACTTAAGAATATCACAAAATTAAATATCATAACCATTCGTCACAAATACAAACAATTCATTCGGTATTTGTGGTTTACTGGTTTGTTAAGAAATACAAACATAATTTAATTTTCAAATGCGTTATTTTCGAATTATATACTACTCGAATTGGGCGACAATAACCATCATTAGAACTCCAAATAACAACGCAGCAATTTCTTTGATAGACTGCACAAACTTCGTATCGGTTAACAAATCTGGTATAATCGAAACTGTAGCTATATATATGAAGCCACCGGCAGTAAACGGCAATACCCAAGAAGTGGTGCTGGCGTCTAATAACGAAAGGAAATATCGTTAAGAGTAAATATCGAGACATTGAATTTCGCATGTTTAGGAAGTACTCAAGTAAGTATACAGTATGTGTAAGTAATTTTGGCACCCTACAGAGCGCTCGCAGGGTGTCAAAATTAATTGTACATACTGAACACATTCAACCGAGTAGGGAGTATCGTACTTACCAACACCCCCGGATAAAAGGGACACCACAGTGCCAGAGATAGCACCAATAGCTGTAATCAACTGCAAAAACATAGCCTGAAAAATTGTGGGATGTGTGATTAGAAAACATTTACGTTTTCTGGCATCAAATTTTCAATGCGAAATATTGGAAAATATAAATAAATTTGTTTTTTAAAAAATGCAACGTTTTACCTTCTTTTTCGAGCATCCTGATTGGACTAGAATGGCAAAATCACCTATTTCATGAGGTATCTCGTGAAATAGAATTGTAATTGTAGTAACCCAACCAACGGTTCTTCCGGCAAGATAAGACGCACCAATGGCCAAACCATCGGTAAAATTATGTGTGAAATCCGCTGCTAAATTCAAGTATCCCGCAACTTTGATTTCCTCTGAAAAAAGAATAACAAACAATTCGTTGATACAGTATAAAACCAATCAAAAGATTTATCGCGTAACAATTGAAATAATCAATCATTGCACATACCCTCGGTTTCCGAAGCAGAATCCTTGTTGTCGTCGTCTACTAATTTATCGTCAGATTTCTTCTCTTCATTTTCGTCTTTATTTTCGTTACTGTCGTCGGCATCGAAATGCGAATGAGTGTGTTCACCTTTCAGCAGTCGAACACTTTTTTCGATAACCAAAAACGTCAAAATACCGCTCAACACCCACAAACCGATGTTGCTATCACCGTGAGAATGCGAATGGGAGTGCGAGTGAGAGTGACTATGACCGTCATGATGGGAATGTGGCATTAAGGCATGAGGAATCAAATGTAGAAATGCATCGCCCAACAATCCTCCAGAAGCGAAACTTAATAAATTTTTTAAAAAAGAACTATGTTCCCTTCTATTGTTTAAAGGTATAAAATATAGAATAATGAAAGGTGCTATACTGATGATTATGGTGGAAGATAGTGCTTCCGACCATATACTAGACATACTCATCACCTTTTTTTTGGGTGTGGACTCTTGTGATTTAGCATTGGCTTCTTTAGAGTACTTGAAAGAAGGCGGTTCATCGGGATGATGATGGTGGTGATGGTGTTCATGATCATGATCGTGATCGTGATCGTGAGCGTTACATAAACTGGGAAAACTGAAGAACACGATTCCGATGAATAAAAATAACGCCACTACCTTAAAATACTGCGATACGTTCCTACTCATTTTCAACGAATTGTTAAGGAGGTTAAATCAATACTTATCTCATTGTAATAAATTCTATTAAAATAAAGAAATTGTCTATAAATTAAATAAATAACGTAAGAACCACATACGAATTATTTTACACCGTTCATTTTTGAACACGAATGCAGCAAAAGCAAAATAACAATTTTTGTGATAATACGCGTGTCTTCGTAATTTTTTACAATGCTCTGCTTTTCTTTCGTCAAGGTTCCCAAAGTCGGTATCGCCATTATCTCAGTGACGTAGAAAACGTGAAATATACGTCCAAGCCGCAGCCGGACTCCAGTCACCACTCAAAGTGAAGTCCAGCGGTCCAACCTCGGTGTCCAGCTAAACGCTTCACTTTATAATTATGTTGTCACCTAATTAATTAAGTATCACGAATTCGTGACAAAAAATTCTGACTTGCGAACTTAACTTGACCTAGAGCCCTAGGGCCTACCCTAGGCTACACTCGGAGTTAGTACTGATCAGTACGCGGTACAGCTGCAATTTCTTTTTACCGAAGATTTATACGAAAATTTGCGAAACCTGAGGCATATGAAAATGAAATCATTCCACAATGTTAGCTGCTAATCACTCAATTGTTTACATACCCATTTTCAAGCATTTTCGGTTTCTACATCATTATGACTTGTAAAGTCACTAAATTTTTTCAATGTAAATGCTCGTATTGAATTCAAATACTATTCATTCGTACTTTAGTGTCCTTAGCAATGAAATAACACGCGAAGAAAAAAATTATTAATGAACTTCGTTAAATTCGCAAACATAATGACAATTAAAACGTTTAATACTTCAGAAAAAAATTACAAAAGAATGATGATGAACAGTTTTTAATTAATAGGAAGCATGCAAAATGAAACAAAAATATGCTGCCAACGTAGCAACAATGTAACAAAAAATAAAATTATGAAAAGCTTATCATTTTTTATCATTTATAGTTTTCCCAATAAGTCATGGCCTACAAGAAGGATTGAACGAAATAATTTTCACAAATGATAGCATACTGTAATGTAACTTTTATTTTGAGGAATTTCACCTTTTCTTGACTTTTTTACGATAGCCTTTCCCAAACCAACCGGGATTAATGTTGAGAACTTTAGTTGGAGTTTTATCAATGCTGCTTTCTTCTTCATCTTGATCATCTTCGTCATCATCGCCACCGCAACATAAGCAAGGCGACGTCGATGTGAGAGGTGCGTTCGAAGAAGGAATTACATAAAATAAACACCGTTTAGATTTGTAATACTTGTGGCAAAAATCGCAACCAATGTCGATCATTTTCGACTTTTCAGTTTTGCCACGTTGAGCACTACTCGTGGAAGACGAAGCAGAAGCCTTACATTCGGATTCTTGAACAACCTTATCATTATCGAGCGAGGCATGTACGATACTCGAATTCATGTTAATCGGACGAGATTGATTTTCGTAGTAAGGAACAAGAGACGAAAAAGAATTCAGCCCGGGCCAACTGAATACCGAATGATTAAACAGCAAAGGTTGATGGGTAAATGCATCGAATAAACTTAAGTCAGACCACAAGTTGAGGAAATGCACGCCTTCGTAAACGTCAACAGACGAAGCGACCGCGGATTCCTGAGTGATGACGTTGGTCTGAACGACTGTATCTAAAGAATCTTCTACCGATTCGATTTTTATAGCGATTTGCGTTTCATTAGCGGTTACCACGTCAGGAACTATTAATTCTAATTTTTCGTTTATCACAGATAAATCAGATTGTCCTTTGATGTCAATTTCACAGTCGACAGTCTCGTCGTGTTCGTCAATAACATCCAAATTTTGCTTTCGCTTGTCAATAATTCTAAGGCAGTTTTTTTCGTCGCTATTTGCGTCTGTCATAATTTCTTCTTTAATTTCGGCGCTGACCAAAAGTAAACTAGGATTCATAAAATCAGTTGCGGACGCGTCATCGATCGTGACATCGCATGTAATTTTATCGCTAACATTACAACTAAAATCCTGAGTGGATGAACACACTAGATGCGAACTATCATCGTGACAAATTTCTTTCTTTTTGATAGCGTTTCGAAAGATTTTATTTTCTTCCTCGAAATCATCTTGGTCGCCGGATTTTTTAGGAATTTTTTCAATAGGAGATCTCGTAGTGGTATGCAATTCCAACTCGTGCAAATGAGTGGCGTGATAAAATATAGGATCCAGATCACGTACATATTTCGGTATGCTTAATCCCAAGTGGGCCATCATTTGTTCGATTACAGTATCACATTTACCTGCAAATAAGAACGTCGCGCGTGAAAATCTTTTTTCAATAATCACAGGTAATCGAGTTACGCGATGTACCGTTAATTTTTAAAGTTGAATGATCATCTTTCGGTGTCCACTGTAAATTCACTATGTACAATTTAGGACGTTTTTTGACTGGCTTATCCATACACCACAACCAAGGATATTTCTTCAATACCTGGAAATGAAATTGTCAAAATTTCGTTACATTTCAGATTCGCAAATGTATTACAAAACGGGTGATAGCGCATTACTTTCAAGCTGGAACCTAAACACAGAATAACGTCCGCTTTGTCCGCTTGTTTGCAGGCAGTTTCCCAGTTCAAAGGCCATTGCAGTTTACCGCGTTCGCCGAAATGAACAATAGTATCTTTCAACGGGTTTCCACAATTATAACATAAACGCAATGTCTCGTGACTGTATCTGGCTGTGTTTTCAGTGACGTCGAATAAGCGTAAATAATGGTTACACGGTTTACATTTCATGCAGACCTATACGCGTGAAAGAAATTACAGTTAGATTAAATTTCTTTACAGAATAAATTCGTACGTACAAACCGATGTTCGAGAAAAAAATATCATAAAATCAACCAGGTTGCGCTCAAACTATATATTTACCTCTAGATACATATTTCCATGTACTTCCGACAAAATTGCTTTCGGTACTCCGCTTCTTAAATGTAAACCATCACAATTCTGAGATACAACGTGTTTCAATATTCCCGAACGATACAGGCAGTATAAAGCCATATGTGTTAATGTAGGTTCTGCTCTGCTTAGATCGTGTAAACTGAAAAAGCGAACGATACAATTTCGTCAGCAATATAAGTACTGGTTCAGAAAATTATCCCGAGGGTATTCCATTCGTTCGTCAGTTGATAAAAAACAGCATATACTACATTACCCTATATCCTTTCCTTGTTGTAATAAAGTCCATATACCATTCGAACCTCGATAATCGGGTATACATGCTGCGGTGCTTATACCAGCTCCGGTATATACAACCAAGTGGTTGGAATTCATCACGGCTTCGGCCAGAACTTTGCATTTTTCAGATAAAATTTCAGGCGGATCTTCATATTCTTGCGCTCTGTCTTTGAGCTTTTGTCTATGAGCTTTCCTGAAAGAGAAAATTTCAACGAGTAAATACGTAAATCATTCGGTTTCAACGCGTATGCAAAATGCACGCTAGACCTTTGTGCGATCTGTCGTACGATATCTTGAGAGTTATTGAGAAATTCGGTTTCATCGTTGGTTCTATCCGGCAATGACTTTTGTAATATCGAGGATACCTAGATCAACAAGACGTAAGATATGAATTTATCCCATTATTTTCTTCTTACGCGTACACATGCTCCGAAGAAATCGAAGATGAAAAGTAAATTATAATACATAAAAACAAAAGTAGGTTGCAAGTTGGGTATGAACCTATTTGGTCATCAGTTGGCGAAGAAAACCAAGTATTTTAATTACAATTCACGCAAACCTGTAGAAAACGATATGTAGCAATGCTCGAATCAGATTACAACTATTTGATCGTTGATTTGCAGACATGCAAAATTACCTTTTGATAAACCGAATCTCTTTCTTTTTTCACGCAGAATGAAACATTAAGGGCAGCTTTTCTCTTCCGAATTTTGGATTTATCGATCGAATCGGTATCCGACATAATGATAAATTCATAAACAAACATGTACTGTTACGTGTAAATGTATTGGTATGTACGAGTATGTACGTAAATGTAAATTTTGACTCAATTTCTTCATTCTTGAGTACACTTTACTTTTGCAGGTCACACAACTTCACATGAACGAAGAATACAAAACAGTTTGAACGCAAAGGTTTCACTACTTATCTCGTAAACGGAATATTCATTACAACCATATTTTTTCACTTTCTCGCAGTTCAAGCCGCAGAGACACAAAATGAGTGATTAATAATTAATTTCCGATTTATTTTGATTAGGAAAAAAAAACAAAAACAGGAAAATTAAAAAAAAAAACGGAAACCATTTTTTTTCATCACTCACGGTCACGACTCACGAAACATGAAAATTGTGAAGTTTATAAAAAGTTAAAAACGACACTCGATCGAAGATCAAATCGAAAAAATGAAATTTCATTTTTAGTCGTAGTTGAGTCATTTTCTAGGACAAACGCTTTAAAAAATTGATAATTAGTTTAAATAATATCTTCGAATAACGCGCGATTAATAAAAACTCGGTTAAAAACGTGAAAAAATGAAAATGAAATTTGAAAAACAATTTTTTTTCGAAAATTTCAATTGTGGGCTGTCACGTTGGACCACGAATGTAAGTGGAATTTGCGTTTTTAAATCGAAATTACGTGACCGAGGCACGTTACACACACTTGCACGTTTGGTGTTTGTGTTGTTTTGTGTTTAGTCCACACCGCCGTATCAGACTATCACATCTCGCCGCCTAGGTGAGAGTTTTTGGTGGGAGAAGAAGTGGGACATTCAGGTGTAAATACAGTTTAGTGTTTTCTGTTAAAAGTTTTATTATGTTTAAATAAAATTTTATGAAATTTATCTCGTGAAATATGTGCGTATCGAAAGCGTGATAAAAAACCGACTTTTGCGTAAAAATAACATGATTAAGTATGACTGCTGCGCATTTAAATCTTTATCAAGTTTGTCGCCTTTGTTTGTGCGAGCTGAATGGCTCGTCATTTGTACCGATATTTGATAACAAAGATAGTAATTTACCATATAAGATAAAATCCTGCTTTTCCATTTCTGTAAGTAAAATTATTGATTAAAAACTATTAGCAAAATACCGTAGGTTAATTATAATTCGTGCGAACGTTGTTATCTACGTTCGCTTACATACGATGCTTATGCGTGCTGCCATTATAATTTCGCGTAACACGCGTTATCTACCCAAGCGCGCGGTCCTAAGTAAATGATTTTCGCATTTTCATTCGAATATTCTTTTCTAAATGCAACTTTCGATTCGTTTTTATTACGTATATTAAATTAATGCTATCGCTGGTGTACCGTTTGATAAGCATTTATGGGAAACGTGATAATGTGAAAAGCAGAATGGAGTGATAAAAAACGACACCAAATTAAGTCAGCCGCTGACTCATTATGTAGTGTCAAATTCTTCATCATGGCATAGAAACGGATGTACTCGTCTAAATTTATTTATTTCAAGCACATTTTTCTTTAATGAACGCGAATTAAGGCGAAAAACTGAAGTTTTTTTTACCAAGTATTTTTCTTAGTAGGTACTACTTTACTGATAGCGCGCTTAGGTTAAGAGTTGTGTAACATACACGATATCAGTACATATTATTATGGTTTCAGTATTGAAAAATTCCATGATAACATTTTTTTAAATCGAGTTTTCGTTTCGTTCGTCTGTTTTTTATTTGTTTAATTTCGAAAGCGAATTAATTTTTCGTCATTAATCCGATTACTTTAACGATTTTAATAGGTTGATGAAACAGATCGTTTACCGAACGTATTATGTCCAGCTTGTACCAGAGATGTAGAACGATTTTACAAGTTTAAAGAAAAAGTTATTAAGAATAATGCTTTCCTCAAGTCATACGTTTTTCAGCGAGACCGCAAAGCTGCTCAATTTGTAAGTGTTAACGTTTTATTTTCCGTTCGTCCGATTTCATTGATTAATAAATTTCATTATCTAGAATCTTGTTCTCGTATAATATGCGAGTACTTAATCGTCTGTTAAGTACTTCTTAATTAGAATATTTCATTCGCGGAAAAAAAAACTATCTGATTAAAGACCATTTTTGTTGATAAAAAGTCCGCGTGTACCGAAATAACGTGAAATCCGAACACGATTGTACGTACTTGTATTAGAAATTTTGAAACGAAAGCAAAAGTACGTTCATAGGTACTGCTATGCAGAATTCTGTTGGCATTGATAACAGAATCGAATTCGATTGCACGAATTAGGAGTACGTTTATTATCACTTAGTCGTTGATAACATCGCTTGATAACATTGTACTTTGTATGCTAACGGTATAAGTGAATCGTTCGTTATGAAAATATCTATTTCGTTTATTTGAGTGAATTTTACAATTTTTATGTTTTGGTGGTAAGACGTACTTATCATTCGTATGATTAGACGTGCCGCATTCTGTTATCTGAAAAGAAATGATAGCATCCGAAAATTGATTGGTTTGTACGTTATTATACGTACGAGTATGTACTATATGTTGTGGTGTACTGTATTTCATTCGATCGCGATCGTTTTTGGATGGATGAAAACAAATTTCACGATCGGTGAATTAGGTCAAACGTTTCGAATCGAATACATATATGTACTCGTATTTTGCTTTTCGTCGAAAACCTGCTTTGAAACTCCAATCTATCGCACCTTCTCCGAAATGACAATAAAACCAAACCGTTGGTGAATCGCGAGTTCGAATGAATTCGAAATACAAATACATCGACAACTGTTTCGTACAGTCTAAAATAATGTTAATGTGTTCCGGTGGCTGCTCAAGTTGCATCGGCTCGATGCACCATTGGTAGAATATGTGTAAATTTTTGCTAGCATTTAAATTGAAAGCGCCGTATCGTACGTATAAAATGAAAATTGACTTTTTCGTTTTAAAAAAAGCATCATCGGGAGTATCTGGATCCGTCGGCTACGAGATCTATAACATCGCTGTACATTAAATAGATCTCCGGGCGCGAACTACATAGTTGAATGATCAACATCAAACCGTAGATTCATTTATTCGCGCTTTCGAGAAAATCGTTGTAGTTTGTTTGGTATTTTGTCAAGAACAGTCAAGAATGAAAAGGTTTGTCGTACAAATGGTCAAATGTTGAACTACATACGTGCGAGTTGTGATAAAGAAGAATGTTGATATTTTTTTGAGTTTTGTTCGCCTTTTATCGAGCGAACGAGTCGAATGATAAGAAAAAAAAACAATTTCCAAGCGCGATAACTGCGCTGGTATTCTGATCGTGAAAAGTTATTAATTCTGCGTTATTGTTTGTATATAGGTCTACTATTTTCGATAACGATATCGCTTGAATTATGAAATTGTGCGATGACAGCTGCGCTACTTAACGTATATCTTACGCAGTGGAGATCGAAACGTTTGTTTTTTTTTTTCAGAAGGGCTGGCTAGAATCGTTAAAGGGGCTGCGATTATCCGCAAGTCGAATCCATACTCGGGATTTCGAAATGGACGATTCTGCAAAGAGTTTATAACATTTTTCAAAGTCTTTCGGTTTCGGCGATCAAATTAATGTCTGAAATTTACGACGTATCGAATTATTAGTCGATCATTATACTCCAGTTACCTATCTTGATTTGCCATTTTTCTGAAGAATCTTTTTGACTTGTAGGACTCAATTTCAACGACGTGTGGCTCTCTTGTCGCGAGTGGTATATCACTACGAATGAAATTGAATTGCTTTCCTTTTTTCTTCAGTTTCTTTTTTGCATCGCGATTTTATCTGCGGACGAACGAATAAAGATTCGTCTGATTCCTACACACTCGCGTTTATATCTTGGTCGAAGAAAAACAATTCGATTGAAAAACAACGGACGTATTTTTAATCTTTAGCGAAGCATCGCGAACACGTTTTCTTTAATAATTACCGTTGATTTTTGCGTGATTTTTCAGTTGGGTCGTGGAAAAGATGAATCGAACGCCGTCGTCGAACCATCAACGATGAAAAAACGCACCGCCGTTGGTCCTGCGACGTCAGCGAAACAGAAACGTACGCCGTCGAAATCTTCGAAAGCCGGCGAATATCCGGAATCCGCGACCGCGACTACGGCCGAATGTCTACCAGCGTTGAATAATTACGACAACTGCGAATTATCGAATACGTTTTTCGACAATAGTAACAAAGTCAAAGTGGAAATCATTCCGCAAGTGGACAACGACATGTATTCGTCGACCAGCGCTATATACAGCAGCGATTCGAAAAACAACATCGTCGAAATGTGGCCTTCGTCGATGTCGAACGAAGAAGGCTCGTCTAATTTCCGTAACGGGCGAAATATCGAAGAAATCGCCACGACTACTATCGAAAATTCGGCCAAATCGCCCGATTATACCAGCGTCATACGTCACAGCAGCGACGACTACGGTAACAGTAATTCGTCGTACGATAAATACATCAGCGTACACGTCAAAGAGGAAATTTGCAAAGATAATTCCGGAGAAGAGTACGATTCGGAGGATACGAAATCGGCCGCCTCGTTGACATTTCGCGAAGAAGACGAAGATAAGCTGATCATCGACGAAGAAACGATGGAAGTTAAATCGTATAATGTGCACGGCCGCGAAGGCGTCAAGACATCGTTAGTATACGAAAATTTTTACAACGTCGTTATCGTAATCGAGGGTGGCCAAAAATAATGACCGATTTTATCGTGCGCTCCATTTCTTGTTACAGAGATAGCTGTATTCTATTACGGACATTAATCTCCACATCGAACGCCGCCAACCAAGTAGCTCATTCGAACCAGACAGTAAGGAGCGAAGCGGTCAAGAAACCGGCCACTTTCTCTCCTCAAATATTAGTGGTCAGTCGAACGGTTTTAATTTTTTAGCGTCATTTTCTAAACGTCGAAACGTCGCGAGTCGTTCTAAATCAGCCGAGACTTGTGTTCGATCGAAAGTCGAATTTTTTATAAGGGAATGCAACTTCGATCTTTTATCGACTATAACTAACGTACTTCGAGTATTACTAGCTCTGCGATGTAAGAAAAATCGACTTAGTCGGGGGTCATTCCACCTCAATTCGGCCATGTTTTGACCTTGGGTCCTCCGATTTTGCTCAAAATTTTTTTACCAGTTTCCCTCGATCCAAAAGTAAGGTAACCACCGTTGTTCTGCC
>FIZU01041989.1:0-18596 GCA_900064475.1 Pseudococcus longispinus | reverse complement strand
GAGCCCAAAAGGGTTGGGGGCCGATTTCACCTCTTATCCGGCCATACCCTTTGGTAAAATTAAACATTTCGTCAGACATTTAACTCAACTTGAAACTTTTTTTTCGAGATTTCAAACGACTTGTTGCAGTTGGTAAAAAAATCAGAAATCACATTGACTTTTGGACATTTTGTAACCCAGAAATTGTATTGAATCGATCTGAAAATCAATCACGATATTCCCTGACTATGACTTCTGGACATTTTGTCAGACATGATTTCATTTGATTTTTTTACGACTTGCAAAATTTTTGAGAATTTAAACGATTTTTTCACTTTAAAAAGAATATGAATCACAGTGACTATTAAATATTTGGTCAGATAAAAATTGTATGGGATCAATCTTTTTGACAAAATAATGATTGATATCTTTGAAAACTTTCCATAAAATCGCATTATTTCTGGCCAAACCCTCCCTCTGTTGAATGACTGTCTGGTAACTCTGCTACTGCATCCTTTTTCATTCCTCTTCAACACTGTTATGACTTTTCTTTTTTAGAAATTATCAAATTTTGAGATATTCTTCGAGATTATTATTCATTATTCTATATTTACATATTGAAATTGTTTGATTTAAAAATTTCTTGGGTGACTTTCCTTTCATTAAAACGTTAAATTTTCTCATTGTCTTGAAAATTTTAATTATTCATTCTCTGCCAAAATGTGACACTATGAACGCTGCCAAAAGAGTATTTTATATTTCCTTCAAATTTTATAATTCGATAAAAAGTAATTGATCATGAAGAGCTTGGAATCAGAAATCATTTTTGCCAAGTTTGTCAATTTTCAGAAAAATACAAGAAATCATTCCCACGCGTTTCTATATTATTCCGAATGATTTGAATAGTTTCCAATGTTGGAGAAGTTCTTCAAATATGAACCGTTTTTTTTTCTTTTTTTTTGGCAAATGTGAGTTTTGATTTTGAGTTGCTCATTTTCAGGGTAATTTTTTATGGAAAATGAAGTTTTAAATTATCCATAAGTTTTTAGTTATAAATTCCAAGGAAAACGGTATGGGGGGCTGAAAACCGATTAGTTGAATTGTCTACTTGTAGAAATAATCTATCCGAATCAAGGGGAAAAACGAAGTCGATTTCGTGGACAAAAGAAAGTTTCGATCCTAAGCTCCTCAAGACCTTTACCACTGCAGCAAAACTTAAAACTTGATTAAAAAATTTAAAAATACATATGCACGTTTTTAAAACTCCCCCCTCCCACCCCTAATGAAAATTGACAAATTTTTTTCATCACAGATATCATATGAAGGTTACTTTGAGTTTGAAAACACCAAACTTGAAAGTCTGAAAGCTGAAACTTTTCGTGAAAATCTACAATTTCAAACTCACAATTTAACCCAAAAATACCCTCTCGTTCTTCAATTTTGCTCGATAAAAATAACTCGAGTGCAATAGATGGCTAAAAAAACTCGCAGTCATTGTCTCGTAGGTGTTTAAGGATCCTGAATCTAATTTAATTAAAGAACGTCTCGGAATACGGGCTCACTAACCCTTATATTAATCATCCGTTTCGTGAATTCGTCTCACAATCGACCAATTAATCTTGTTGTGAAAATCAATTACTACGACTTTGAACACGAGTGAAAAAAATACCGTATTCATAGGAAACGAAAACAAAAAATTGCTGATATCGAATACAAAATACTCATAGATAACGTTTTTCTGTTTGTTACAGCGGTTTTGTGGCGGAAAGAAGTAATTTAAGGTATTTTCTAAGCGGAGGTGTATTACTATCTGGAATAGCGTGTTATATGCTAGGAATTAGCAGAGAATACGATATTCATAATATTTGGTATTTCGTCGGTGTTCAAGTGAGTCATTTTTAAAAATTTGTTGAGAGATCTTTTCATTGAAAAATTGTATCATGAGAAAAATTCTAAAATAAATTTCATTTTTGGTTTTAGATTTTTGGAGGTATTTTTCAAACGACGGGATGGCCTGGTGTAGTGGCTGTGATGGGAAATTGGTTCGGCGAAGGCAAAACTGGTTAGTAGAGTAGATTTCAAAATATAGATACTAAAACTAAATAATTTGATTGGAAATATATGCAATAATTTCTTACAGGATTCATATTCGGTGTTTGGAATTCGCATACTTCGGTTGGTAACATTTTGGGTACGCTGATCGCCGGCCATTATGTCGAATCAAATTGGGGCTACTCGTTTATAACCTTGGCATACGTGATGATTGGATTATCTGTGATTATATTCTTGTTCCTGTTACCAGAACCTTCTCAACCGCATACGAATGGAAGAGTAAGCAAAATTCATTTCATCACCTCAATGGTACTGGTGCTTATTCCTTATTTTCTGCTGAAAGCCGAACGAAAAAATCACAAAAAAATTAATCGCTTGCAAACTAGAAAATTTATCTGCGGAAAAAGCATCAAAAAATATATTTTTAAAGTAGATCATTTGTATTCACTAATCAATTATTTTGAAGTTCATTACTTACGAATTTCAGGCCGTCAGTACAGCAGAAACCGACGATCATTCGGGGACCACTGGTTCGGAAGATGTAAGTAATTCGAACTGACCACCCCCTCCCATATTTGCAACTTCGACTAACGATTGTCTTTAAATTGTGCTTTTTTGTAGACCGATGATAAAACTAGGGTTGAGCAAAGACCCATTTTGACACATAATGTTCCACAAGCCAAACCTATTGGGTTCTTTGAGGCCTTATGTGTTCCTGTGAGTATTTATTTATGCCATGTTAATTTTCTTCATATCGATGTATTTATTGGTAATTTTATGCTTTCAGGGTGTAATCGAATTTTCCATGTGCCTATTTTTCGCTAAACTAGTTAGCTACACTTTCTTATATTGGTTGCCATTGTATATTAATGAGTCGAGTAAGTATACACATAAGCGCATAAAATGATATAAATGTTGAGCAAGATGCTGTACTAACCTCGAGATAGTGCAATACGGATTATGTCTCCGCAATGCAATTATTTGCAAAGTGCATTTTACAACGGTTTTAAATTATTGAGAAATAGGTAACTAACGGAGCTAGAATAGGCAGGTTCTCTTTGGAGATTTATGATTGTTTTTTGAAACTGGTGTCATTTTTTTATGAGTGTTGATCCAAAGGATTAAAATTGTGTGAATTGGAATTATTTCAATGATTTATTGACGACCTCGTGTGAATAATCCGAATAGGCTTTCGTAATTTGACACGTTTCCTGGTATTATTTCTCGAAGAGGTTGACCTTTTTTTGAGTCGTATTTTGTGCATTCTTTCCTACAATTAATTCATGATCAGATTTGATTTTTGAAGTAATCGTCTGTAATTTTTGTTTTTTTTCTTAAGAAAGCTTGATTAATACAAAGCTAGTTGGAGGGGGGGGGGGGGGGTGATTAGGGGTATAAATATCCCCAGAACCAAAAAAAGGCATTTCAATGAAAAATAAAGTAATAAATATAATGCATCAAGGTTGATTGAAAAAACTTACGAAAGGGGAAATTTTGCATTTTGAGCAGAAATGGGCAAATTCGTTCTCAGAATGAGTTTAAATCAAAATTATGGAATCACTTAAAAAATGCTTAAAAATCATGGAAATCATTTTATAAAAAATGATTGAAAATTATGATTTGAAAACATGATTTTTTCTCACTATAAAAAAGAACTTCTTTTTGACTGGTGTACAGAATTGTAAAGTTCATAGCTTCACACAATCCCAGCTTTCTCTCATTTTAATAATTTTAGCCCACCTCAAGGGTTGAGATCGTGATTTTAATAATTCAAATGATTTTTTTACTAGATGAAAAATCATTTAAATTGAAATCATATCGGTAGTTGTTCACACGCAACATTAGATAGCGCCTTCTATAAAAACATGATTTGATTAATTTTTTTTCATAAAAATTGAAAATTATTCTTACAAAAATTATTTTTAATCATCACAATGAAATCGTTTATCTCGATGATTTATATCGTGATTTTGATCTTTTTTTTGCAAATGATTTTGCCCATCTCTGATTTTGAGGAGAAAAAATTGCAAAAAGTTGCATGTGAAGTTGAAATATTCGAAAAAATGCTATCCAAAGTCAAAACTGTTAAATTTTAGCCTCCTTTGATCAAACAACTTCTGATCGTCCCTGAATGCAAATGAACCCTGATCAACCCCCCCACTCATTTCCATTTTCATACTATCCTAGAAAGTATAAAACATGAGATGCGTTTGCTCGTCCTGCTATGTCAAACTGAAAGGCACATTTCAGTCTGGCATAATGTCTAAATTTATCTATTCTAAGTTTAAAGAGTCGGACACAATTCTATCATGTCTCGTGAAATGTCTAAAAGTCAAATATTGAAATAATCTAAATTTTTCCAAGTTCAAAATCAACAAACCACTTTATAAAATTTTTCAAAATCGAAAAAATCAGAATTTCTCAACAATTCCGAGTCCAAAAAATCGTTTGAAATCTGAAAAGTCCCCTCCATTTTTATACTACCCATGAAACTATAAAAAGTAGGATGTGTTTTTTGTTTATTGAATTATTCTAAGTCCGTAAAAACTTAATATTTTAAATTTTATTGAAATTTTCCAAATCCAAGAAGTCTGCCAGACAAAATATCAGAAAGTTACCCTGATTTATAAAATTCTCAAAGTTCAAAAAGTCAATGGAAATCTGAACATTTTTCCAAGTCCAACAAAGTCAGACAAATACGGTACGGACAAGAAAAATGGACAAAAAAAGTTTAAATGGTTTGTCTGACAAAATGTGTAAAAGTCAGCATTATCTCTGAAATTTTCCAAGTTTAAAAAGTCAATGGAAATATGAAAATTTTTCCAAGTCCAAAAAAGTCTGACATAATGTCTAAAAGTCATCGTGACGAAATTTCGTCATGGATTTTTTTCTCGGAATTTCGTCAGTTTTTTCGTGAAATGACTCATAGCAAAGGCATATCCTATGCTGAAATTTTTTCAAGTTCATAAAGTCTCAAATAGTCTGCCAAAATGTCTGAAAGTCAGCGTGATATCTGAAATTTTATTTTTATTACCCCCCTCCCCCCCCACAAAATCCTAAAACCGGACCTGGGATGATTCTTCAGTTTTAGCAAATAAATCAAATAATCAGAATTTTTAAACTTGAAAAAGTACATGAAACCCATTAAAATCAGACGTTTCAATTATTTTTCAAAAAAAAATCATAATCGTAAAAAAACTGAAAATCGATTCTCAAAAATGATCAAAATTAACTGTTGATTGCAAATTGCACCAAAAATCAATTGATTGTATATAATTAGTCGTTTCATCTATGTCGGAGCTTTGAGGGAAAGGAAAGGAGTTAAATGCTGTGTTGAAAATTTTTTCTCAAGTTGACCAAATATTACACAAGACTGGAAAATTTGAATAAAAATTAAAAACTGAGGAAAAAATTGGTCTGTTTGAAAAAATTTTGGAATGAAAATTAAAAATTTTATCACTTCATCAATTCGTTATATGAATCAACTTGATATTTTAATGGAGATTCAGGATAAACTAGGTGTGTGAAAATTTAAAAATCATACCATTTATCAAATTTATGAATTTTTCATAGGTACTTATTCGTTGATAAAAATTATTTATGAATTTAATAAACTGTGCTAAAAGCCATAACAAATTATTGCATTGTCGATAAAGAATCAGAGCTTTATATTCGAGAAATGACTGTATCGAAACAATCTCATTTCAATCGCTATCTCTCTAAAACCTAAACCGTTCTAATCTTCAATTTTTGCTCGATTTTAGCCACCCTGGGAGTCGAAGTGAGTGCCACATTATCAACATTATTCGACGTCGGAGGAATATTTGGAGGTATTTTCGCTGGCGCCGTCAGCGATATGACTGGATTGCAGGCGTGCACTTGTGCTTTCATGATAATAGGCTCAGTTCCATCGGTAAGCTGATCTCCTGAGTCAATCGAGAACCCTTTGAATCAATCTAAGTCATTTTTCGTTCATTTATTCACAGCTCTACGCGTATTATTTATTCGGCGGCTTCTCGTTGGCTGTAAGCATCGCATTGTTGCTGGTGACCGGAGCATTGGTAAATGGGCCTTATGCATTGATTACGACGGCTGTATCTGCGAGATTAGGAGTTGACCCTTCTCTGGCCGAGAACGCCAAAGCCATATCTACAGTGACAGCCATCATAGATGGAATGGGCTCAATCGGTAAATAATTTGAAAATCAAATACCAGAAAATAAGTGTGATGAATGAACTAACGCGAATATTTTTAGGAGCGGCTGTTGGACCCTTATTGACTGGTTTTGTATCGAGTTATTGCGGATGGCAATATGTATTTTATATGTTGATGACTGCTGATATGTTTGCCTTATTGGTAAGTGATATTTTAGCCGAATTGATAAGAAACTGTAAGTTTATTAATGTGAATACGATATCAATAAATTTATTTTCTGCGCAGACTTTATATCGTTTGGTGAAAAACGAAGCGAATAAGTTTTCCAGAACACGCGTACACGGATGGAATAATTGATTAATGGGTGATTCGTTTTATCCCTAGAACTGGAAATGAAAATGTTCGGCCCGTGTGGCGGACGAATCATGTTAATATTGCTCATTTTTAACACACTGGTGTTTCATTTGTACATTTTTTTTCTTTTTTTGATACATGTGCCTTTTTATGAACTGCATTTCGTCTGTGGACGCTGGAATACCGATATGAGATATTGAGAAAATTAAGGACTGAATGTTTATTTATTGTTACAACGATGTATGCTAATTTTTATTGTTCTTTTCATCTATCGTCTTTTGTTGTTTTGTTATACACGTTGTATTTTTAATGAAATAATTTCTCTTCCCTTTTTTGCGATATATTTGCATTTTTTTTACCTATGTATAATTACAGTGTAAAAGGGTGAGCGACGCGACGGTATCGTGAAATGTGTAATTCGAAGTATAGATATAGATAATGATAGGATCATTTATTCATGTGGTAATATGATTGTCTCTCTAGGTTGAAAGTTTATCGATTGACCTTGAGCAGCAGTCTCCGCAGATCTGAGATGAATTATTAATGGTGAAAATTTATAGTATTGTACGCATGTGTGCGTGTGTGG
This sequence comes from Pseudococcus longispinus, assembly GCA_900064475.1. Lineage (NCBI taxonomy): Eukaryota > Metazoa > Arthropoda > Insecta > Hemiptera > Pseudococcidae > Pseudococcus > Pseudococcus longispinus. Next base: position 11,470 of record FIZU01041989.1, on the reverse strand, counting down.
TATGATACGAACCATCTCTTCAGTCGTATGATTGAATACATAGTACGTAGTGATTAGGATGATGGAACATGTTAAATTTTGATATTAGATTGGAGGACGCGAGGAAAAAAGTTGGAGATTGCATTTCTAATTCGAAACCCATGATTGATTTTTTAGTTCAAAAATTATTTTGAAGGATAATTGTTTTTTTTTTTCGCATTGGCTGAAAATAATCGAAATTGGAAATCACGAAGAAAATTTAGATGGACATGTTCATTTTTTTGAAGTTCGAAGATGCATTCATTTTGATAAGGTTAAAATCTTTTCCGAAATAACACGAAAACTTTTTTAAACAAAGTATTCTCATAAAAAGAATTCAGTGATGGAATAACGTATAATCAACATTAAAGAACTTGAAACTTTTTTTTGCAATCTTTGAAATTGACTATTCAAATAGTCAATTGTCGAAACTATGCATTCAGTCAGGCAGAGACGAGTAAAGAAGTTATGAATTCTCCAACTAAATGCCTTTTCAAAAACTTAGCAGTCATAAATTGATTAATATAACGAACCGGAATTCTTTTAGGAGAATATGAGTCTCTTATATCCCTTCTTACTTCACCATAGAAACAAGCAAGAGCACTTTACTCTTTTCGAAATTCTTGGATAAGTAGGTATAACGTGAGAATGTAACAACTTCTAAAAATTTTCATATTTATATGTTCGAAAAAGAATAAAATTAGATTTCAATTGATATGATAATTTTTTGTTTTTGATTTCGTTTCGAAAACTAATTCTTTCCTCCATCAAAAAAGTTATTTTGAAAAATTTCTAAAATCGAGTCCTTTCCGAACTATTGTTAGGTACTAGGGTATGGAACCATCACAACATAGACAGTTGTGTTTACATGATATTAATGTTGCGGGAGGAGACGGAGAGTTTTTTTTTTCAAATACCTATTCACTTATTAGGGAAGTCATAGAAGTGACCCTTACGAAGTCAAGCGAAATGTTGTCTATTTTGCGAATCGCGGCGCTAATAGTGCGAGATTATCATGCCAGCTACCATTTTTGAGTAGAACTCTAGATGTACAGAGAGAATTTTCAATTTTTATTTTGAGTAAATTTCACATGTGAAATTTTTCTCTTGAATTGATGATCTACTGTTGCCAATGGGTAGTACTCAGACTCAACTTGAGGAACAAAGAACATTAACTAGCGATCATGCTTCGTATACCAAATTCATCTACTATAATTATTACAGAACCCACGATGTTTTGCACCAGTAATAGGTTCTTATTGACCAAGTATCACTCGATCATCCGCGACCAAGGCTGATCGACAATGTTTTGAAGCAGTACAAGGTCCTGAAACTCCTGATAGACAAAGTATCACTCGATCATCCCTGATCGATGCTGATCAACAATGTTTTGAACTAGTGCTAGATCCTCATAGACGAAGTATCCCTCGATCCTTCCCGATCAAGGTAGAATGGCAATGTTTAGAACCAGTACTAGGTCCTGATATACAAGGTATCATTCGATCATCCCCGATCGATGCTGATCAACAATGATTAGAACCCGTACTAAGTCCTGATAGACAAAGTATCACTCGATCATCCCGGATCGATGTTGATCAACAATGTTTTGAACCAGTACTCGGGGTTCCCGCGGATCCAGGCCAAAAAGGGATCCGGATCACGGATCACACCATATTTTCCAGCGGATCACGGATCATCAATTTTCCACGGATCACGAGTCTAAGACCTAGGCTCCGTGATGTGGGTCCTTTTTTTTGGATCACGGATCCTTTAAAATTTTCTTATTTTTTTCATGAGAAGATTACTGTGAAGTGTGAATATCATGTCTGATGACTGATGCTGATGGCTTCATTAATTTTTTTCTCGACAAAAAGTGAGGGATGAATGAAAATGAAGCTGAATATTTATTTTTTGACTTTGAGCAATTGAATTTTACGTTAAAATTGATTTTTTTTTGGATCCGCCAAATTCGGATCCTTTCTAAAAGGATCCGGATCACGGATCATCGATCATCGATTTTCTACGAATCCACAGAAAAAAGGATTCGGATCTGTGGTCAGAGGATCCGCGGGAACCCTAGTATAGGTATGTGCATCTAGAGTGAAAACCGAACGCCTAATATCGACCAACCCGTGGTGAAGAGAGTGAAAAATGATGTTCAACATGTGAAATCAATGGTTTTTAATGGGCTGTAGGAAGAAGCCATCAACCATAAAAATCCCAAAAAATGCTAGAAAGTGTAAAACACTCCAACTAATACTTATTTCATAGTTTTTTTGATTTATCCGGACGAAAATTACACCCTATGGAGCGACTTCAAGTTTTCAAAGTATATTTCAAGGTAATTTTTATGACCGAAAAAATCTGAAAAAATTCCACAGTACTTTTCTAAGTACCTTCACTTTTACTTACCTGAAGCTTCAAATAAATCGATTGAAAGCTCGCAGAAATAAAATTTTTAACGTAAAAAGTCATGAAAAGAGCATTTTTCGTTGGTACATCCCCTATAAAGTGAGATAAAAAATCACTAATACGCGTAAAAAGCATATTTTACTAGGTACTACCAATGAGTTTCACAAAAAATTGAAAATTTGGATCAAAGGCCAAATTGGCATGCTTAGCGTGCTATAGGTAGCCTTTCAAGATTTTTTGTGATCGTAATTTAATCATGTTTTTAAATCACAATTGAATCAATTTTCATAAAAAGATCTTACAATTTCGATTTAAAATTTGTTTGGGAATGATTTTGTCCATTTTTGCTCAAAATGCAAAATTTCCCAAGAAAATAGGTCAGCACTTTTGTAAGTTTTCCCATTTAACCATTGCATTATACATTATTTAGTTTTTCATTAAAAATTAATGTCTTTTTTTTTTTTAGTACGAATGTGTTTCTACTTACCCCCAATCACCCTCCCCTAAAAACCGGCCTTGCCAGAGCCCAACAAAATAACTCTAAAAATCACCATTCCCTTTACAAACTGTAAAACTTCACGTCTTCACAGTTTCACCTCCAAATTTACACAGCAAACACTGCAATAGCTCATCTCGCAGAATCATTCCACCATCAGCAATATTTACGATATAATTATATCCATCTACTTTAAGGTCGCCGTACTCAGTCATCACATCTTTTAAAATAGATGTTCCGAGAAGCAACACTTGTCAGTTGGGTTTTTTTCCACACACCATCGAATCTTTTTCTTACATTCGACCAACTCGATAGTATCGACCTCGAGTCGCACATTACACAGACGAGAGGCATCATCGCATCGCAAACCACATAGATCAATCTTACTGGCAGTAAATTCGGTCGTAATTCATCATTTTGATCATTCACCCTGCGAAACGATTATAAATAAGAATGAAACTCAACGCGAGAACTAATGATGCCTTTGCTACGAAAGGAAACGCGAAACATGTAGAAATTAATAGGTCAAAGATTAACAACGTTGAAGAACAACACCATGGAGAATTATATAACATCGTGTGTCCTCTGGAAGCCACCTACTAAGTGGATTTCGCCACGTTCAAGAATTACACCAAGAGTGCACATCGTACTTCGTACTTTATGGACTTGGAGTTGTCGATGCAGTTCCGGGGCATTCTAAAAGCCCTATAATAGGGTACAAGGTTGACATCTGGGTGATACGTATGGCCGAATGTATGGTTAAATCATCCACTGACCGTTCCGTCGCGTCCATTTTAATACGTTGATTATAGCTTTTTAAAGCATTTTCGCCATGACATGGAATGGAAATTCGCTTGATTTCATTGTTTAAAAGCTACCCGCCAGACGTGTTGGCGCGAGTCGAAAAAATTTCAAAAGTAAATGTACCAACTTCCTCCGTGTGCTAATAAAAAATAGTATCTACCTCGGTAATTGTATAGTAATTAAATCACGTTTGTAATTAGTATGGGAGAATTATAATCTCGATAATGGATCGAGTTCGATAAAAAAAAAGCTACACCGCACCGGTGGAAAAAGGTGGGTGAAGTTCAGTTTCAAAATAATGATCGCGAGAACGCGCGGTGGAGGTTGTAAACGATTCTTGCTGTGTAAGTACATCAATTAGACAGGTTTGTCGTCTATACGTAAGCGTTTGTATCTGTCTGTACGGTGTTTGTGGCTCGTTCGCGTACGGAACATCAAATATGAACAGGATTGCCATTGCTTAATTCTCCGTCAGCGTCACTGGTTTTCATAATAAATTGTTGCTTCTACCACCACATTTTTCGCGTCCTCCAGCGGCCGCCCGAAGTTTCTTCATAGAACACATGTATATGCGATTGGTGCGATGATATTATCTATATTACTAGTAATATATTGTAATATGTGTTAGTGTTGGTAATATCTACTTAGAAGAACTATTGGTGGCTCATGTGAAGAATTAAATGTCAGTTTAAGTATACTTACGCGGTGCAGTTTATCATCGTTGTTCAATTTTTCGCGTGATTTCGACCTCTCATTGAGAAGATTTTATCAATTTTTTTTTTTTACAAGTTTCATTTTTATCGGTTTTTTTATTCCTTTTTTTGGTTATTTTTCAAAGAAAGTTTGGTGAAATATTGCTCAAATTAGCGAGTAAGTTTTCGAATGTGCTTTGCTTTTGCAATTGGAATTGGATCAACCTGTTGGGTAACGTGTAACGTATGAATTTTTTTTGCATATTTTCCAGATTCCAATACATATTTGAGGGTTTTCAATATTCTTGACCTACTTTTTATAATGTATAATATTTTTCAGCAATTTTAAAGTTATTAAATTGAGATGAAATTGGCAAACGAGTTGAAAATCTAAGCTTTCATAGTTAATCAGGTTAGACCTACTTGAAATATGAAAGCTCATTATTATTTGGCTTGAATTGGTTGATACATGTGCACTGATTTTCTTAACCCTTGATTTATATCACATTCAGGTGCAAATTTGAGCAGCAGAAATTGAAAAGTCATCATTAGAATATTTTTTAAATGACAAGTTTACAATTTTTGAATTATTTTTTTTCAATTTTTTCTAATTCCTTTCAATGCTGTTTGTTTTTGGGGGGAAACAATTCTGATCAAGTTTCAACCCTCTGAGTGAAGTACCTGTCCTATACTTATGTATGTAATTTCAAATCACTCAGAAATCCCCCAAAAAATGCCCAAAATTCTTGATTCCACGTAATCTAGGAATGTTGGTCTATGGTATTACCAATTTACCATGCATTTATAAGTTATTTTTGCCATTGGTCTAATTAGTTTATGAACGACGATTTGTGCTATTGGATTGGAAAATCCACCTACTGTGAATCGATCCGGGCCACCTCATCTAACATCAAAAATTTTCAAAAAAAAAACGGAATTACATATAGGGTGACCCACTTGGAAAATCGATAGTTTTGGAAATGAAAAAAATAACGTTGACTGCAAAAATCTCGAAACCTAAGCCTTCTAGATAAAAAAATTTGCCTTTGGCAGAAGGAAAATTTCAAGCTCCAAGTACAATTTTGATTCTTGGATTTTTTTTGTAGAACCATTAGTTTGGCCAGAAAATTCATGGTTATGAGAAATTTAGCCCATAGAAAAGTCGATGATTTTGAAAATGAGAAAAATTTTCATAAACATGGATTTTTTGGCCAAACAAAGGGTCCTACGAAAAAATCCTCGAAATCAAAATTGTAGAGCTGGAAAATTTCTGTCTTTTTCTGGGAGGCTTAGTTTTCAAGATTTTTGAAGTCAATGTTTGTTTGTTTTTTTCATTTCCAAAACCATCAACTTTCTATGAGGACCATTCTGTATAATGATTTGAAATTTCATTCAATCCAATCAACGTCACGTTTGACAAAAGAAAGAATAAATCTTCAAGAAAGAATTTCCCTTCAAACTCCATAATATACTATAGAAGAGAATTGTATCATGACATGCTTACGACTGTGGGCGAAAAACATATTTTCAAAGGAGGATAAAACTTGAAACCCCTGGCAAAAGGAAGAACAATGATTAAATTTGATTTTAAAAAAGAACAAAATAATGAAGGAATTGTTGAAAACTAATAAATCCGTATAAAGCATGGTTTTTCACAATCAATTATTCAGAAGGAACAGCAGATTTTTCGCATCCTTCGTTTTAGACAAGAACATAGATCATTGAACAGGCCTCAAATTAATTAACTTGCACAAAATAATTCTTTTTTTTAAAAAACAGCCAAAACATTGTTTTTTATTCCTTCATTTGCTTTTTTGTCAAAAATACTAATCGAAATATTAACAGGGACAGAGGTTGCAGTAACAAGGGTAAAAGTTTATTTCTCTCTACAATTTTTTGAGCAAAGCGTAATAGCACCCTTTTCTACTTCTTGCCCAAATTATTTTTCAGATTAGCTAATTTTACCAGAATTTTACCATCGAACTTTAAAAATGTTCACAATCAGCCATTCATACCAACCTATAACTTCTGGGTAAATATTATGGATATTTGCACCCTTCACTTTGCACCAGTATCATCCAAAAATTCTGTCCGCCAGGTATTCAAGCTCTCTTGATTTTCAACTCGAATGGAATTTTATCATACTCAAATGAAATTTTTACGATTTAAAATGCATAATTTTTCAAATTTTCTTTAAAAAATGCCAGCACCTTGGCAAATCAACTTAAATTTTTCATTCAAACGTAATTTTTTCAACCAAAAAAGCAATTTAATCATTTAGGATAGACAAACGGTCACTATCCTCCAGCTGGATCCGATCTAGGAGCACCCTCTCCCCCCACACACCCAAAATGATTTTTTTCTGTACTTTGGTGCGAATGTGACTTCATATTTTAACCCCCCCCCCCCCATCACCTCATATACATCAATTTAAATATCATTTTAAACTGAAACTGGTTAAATTTACGACATCTACAATTTTTTTAATTTTATTTCCAAAAAATACGATTTCTAGGTGGTTATTATTGCTAGATCAAAGGGGAAGAAGTGTTTCGAGGAATGAATTTCCTACACTTTCAACACGGTTTTGGATTCAAGCAAATTTATTGCAAATTATTTCATAGCAAAAATTGCTTGGTTTATGAAAAATTTTTAGTTAAACTAATTCATTTGTTTTCTTCTTATGATTTTTGTAAGATATCTTTGATGTGATCTCAGAAAATAAACAATGAGTTGAGATTTTCTGAAATGGATATTTCGGAGAATATTGTAGGCCATCCAAAGAAGAGTTTTTGTTTTTTTTTCACGGATACATCAAGAATTGAAGGAGTTATACAATTTGAAATTTTAGTACCAAAAAAAAGAGTTAAAAAAAATGCAACGTATTTGGGGGGGATTTTTCGGTCACGTTACAACGTAGATTTTAGATTTTGTGAAACAATGTGATTTCTATGGTAATTTTTTATGCTGACTCTGATTCCATAGTCCATTTTTGAGCAGAATTTCGTGCATTTGGAAAACCCACAGCAAAAAAAATGATTTTTTGGTTCCTTTTACGAGAAACACCTATCAACGATTATTGAAAATTACATCTCTATGTCACTTTTCAATGCTGATTTCGTTTTCAGAAGTGATCAGGTCAACTCAAAATTTGATCCAAACTTGAGCAAGAATTTGTACCATCAATTTTAATCAAAATCGACAAATCAAGACTTTCGACATTTTTTCACTCAGCTGAAAAATTTGATTTATCGATCAACTGCACTTTTTCTCATATGGCATCACATCTATGTCCCAAAATAACTTTCCCTTTCTTGTCAAATGATCAAATTTCACAACATTCGACCTTGTTTTCAAACATTGTTGAAAAATTCACACCGTCGAGAAAACTCGAGCACCAGGATCCCTCTCTCTTCCTCCAAACCCAGCAAAAAAATCGAGTTATACGTTACGCTGGGGCATTATCCTCGAGTTTTATTGCTCCACCGGTTTTATTTTCATTTCTTCGTGATGATCCCTCGTATTATGGTTTCATTATACGCGAATAAGATGTTTTTTGAATTTTTCATGAGGCACCGAACAATTAAACAATGCAACTTTGTCATTTATTCGTCTCCATTTCCGCATAATAAATTATCTAATTAAAAAATTCAAGGTCTAATGCCGAAAAAAGTAACAATATTGCCTACGTGTCGAAAATAATTGATGAGCCGATGAGCATACGCTGCATAAAATCACAATTCGTGCGTCCTTTTGGGTCGCACGAAATAGAAAAAAAAAGCAATCTTCAAAACTGCAGAATGGGAATCTGGAAAACATACCATACGTTTTATACGTTAACTGAGGTCATGTTATTATCGAGTAATTAGTTCATTCTCGTTTCTGGCAGACGGATAGGTTAATAGTTGTGATGTAATATTTACTAGCTATTTGCGCTTAATAATGCAGAACTTGTTTCTCACCGTGATAAACGTTTGCATTTATGGACAACGAAATATGTATTATGTGCTTTTTTTTTTCGCAGATGAATTGTGATCAAGTATTTAAACATTGATAGACATGTGGCGTTGGGTATTACTTGTTGTGCTTCCTTTGGATGTACTGTGCCAGCCAGCCACCGAATCAAATAATAATGCTCAATATTTAAAGGTAACCATCTATGTTTAACATTAATTAATACGATCATTAGAGAAGACGTCGAGCACCCCGATTAATCGTGCGAAGAAATAAATAGGTATAGAAAACAGAGACTATAAAAAAGTCAAGGGTATATGACCTGGTAAAGCATAAATGTAGAGAAAGTACTAATATTTTCGGATCATGTCAATTATCTGCGTCCTTTTACTCTCAGCATCAATGATTCGATTAATACGAGTATATCAAAAGGTACCTCCTTTTCCCCTTGATTTTATTTCAAAGATCACGAGGTGGTCGAGGGATCTAAACAAGTTCCTTCCTCGTTCGGACGAACGACGATGCGAAAACTCGCCACACAATAAATTCCCTCTTAACGATACACGATGCTTAAAAGCAACAATCGAGAGTTTTTGGTTCAATGACGACTTGTCTATTACATAAAATTATCGAACGAATATAAATAAAGTTTGAAAAATACGTACGGTTCGTTTTGTACAAGAATATTCGTTTTTTTCTCTTAAGGGCCATCCGATATGTAGCCTTGATGATAATTACATTTATAGTGCTCGAAGCTTCACCTCAAAGTAATTTCTAATTACAAATTAAGCCGACGATCACTCGTTTAATTATTCCGATTTTACGTTTAATTACCGCACAAAAATGTGACAAAAGAAAAAAAAAACCATAATGTACAAGTTCGTTGAACGAAGAGTACGCGCGAGTTGCAGAAGATTACCATAGAGAGTATTTAGGTATCTCCGCCCTATGGTAAAATTTTTCCTTTCTCTTGAAAATGTGGCAATGTTCCAAAAAGTTCAAGGTTTGTGTATCTAGATCAGAAAAAAATTCAGCATTTTTTTTCTTCATCAACTCATACTGGCTTCCCAACGTTACAGGTTTTTTTTCACTCGCTCAAGTACGCGTTATCGTGCTTTGGTGAAGGTTCGTGTTAGTATGCTGACCGTATGTAATGTTGTCTGCGGACTCCGCGTATCGCTTCGGGCAATTTGCCGAATAGTCATGAAAATTATGCAAGTTAATTCGGCGGAGACAGCTCCGAACCTTGACTTTTTCTCTATACTTTGATCCTTCTACCTCGAAATAAGACCATCTTGGTGAATATCCCAGCGAAAAATCATCTTTCTCTACGTCGTTCGTCCATTATGGTGGCGAATTTAATCCAACCTTAAGGATGAATGATCGAATATTTTGTAATTACTGTTTTTACGTAGGTTGAGTTCGTAATACGTAAGATTATTACGGCAATTATACCAGAAGAATTGTCGGCGGGTGTGCTTTTTTAACAACTTTCTTACCGGTAATGATTTAATCTTGATAAAGGTCTATGTTGGTTAAGTTCGTATTGTGTGGGAAATAATTGTGATTTAATCATCGAATGTCGTAGTAGCTTTCGATGCAGAATATTTGATGAGTATTTTTTTCGTCAATTTTTAATGATTTTTTGTTACGTCTATGTGGGGTTAGTTTCAATTTTTCATGATATTTTCGAGTATACATTTTTTATTTCGGATCACGGTTCGTGGTATTGAATCAGCAAATAAATAATCAAATATTCGATCAAAAATTTATAACTTATGGTGAAAAAAATTTTAAAAATTGCAGATGAAAGAAAGAAATTCGTTGTAAAACATCGTGAATTCGGAACTTTTCTGTTTGATTGATTTTTTCTTAATTCAATGTTCGGAAAAAATATTTTTTAGCATAGGATATGCTTTTGCGATGACCAGCTGACTTTCAGACATTTTGTCAGACTTTTTTGGACATTGAAAAATTTTCAGATTTCCACTGACTTTTTAGGCTTGGGAAATTTCAGAGATCATGCTGATTTTTAGGCATTTCATCAAACAAAAACTTGAGACTTTTTGGACTTGGAAAATTTCACAGATGAAGCTGATTTTTTTCAGACTTTTTTGGACTTCGAAAAATTTTCAGATTTCCATTGAATTTTTGAACTTACAAAATTTCAGAGATCTCGCTGACTCTCAGACATTTTGTCAGACTTTTTAGGACTTGAAAAATTTTCAGATTTCCATTGACTTCTGATCTTAGAAAATTTTAGAGATAATTCTGATTTTTAGACATTTTGTCAGACAAACAATTTAGACTTTTTGAACTTGGAAAATTGACTTTCAGGCATTTTTGTCAGACTTTTTTGGATTTTCTAGAGCTGAAAACTTTTTCAGATTTCAAACAATTTTTTGAACTAGGAAAATTTCAGAACTTTTGACTTTTTCGATTTTGATATTTTTTTAAAGTGGTCAGCTGACTTCTGAACTTGGAAAAATTTAGATTGTTTCAAAAGTTGACTTTTGGAAATTTCACGAGACATGATGACATTGTGCCCGAGTTATTGAACTTACAATTAGGTGAAGTCAGACATTATGTCAGACTGGAATGCGCTTTCCAGTTGTACATAGAAGAGAGAACAGAAGCATACCCCATTTTTTATACTTTTATAAGTAGTACGGAAATGAGCAAGGGGTTCAGGGAGGAGGGGCTTTTTTTAAAAACCAGTATTTGCTCACATTAAGGCGGGTGTTAGAGTGATTAGGGATATAATCATCACCCTCCAGGGCCAAAAAACGAGCATTTAATGAAAAATCAAGTAATAGAATTTTGAATTTTGAGCAGAGTGGTCAAAGTCACCCTCAATATGATTTTAAATCACAATCTAATGAAATCATTTTGAAAGGAAATGATGTTGCAAAAAATGATTCAAAATCATGATTTAAAAGCAGGATTTTTTTTCACTATAAAAAAATCATGATTTCATGAAAATCATTAATTACAAAAAAATCTTAAAATTTGAACCTCTTTTTGAGCAGTGGCACAACCCACTCTATCTAACAGGCCGGAATACGCGAATTGGCAACGCGTAAAATATCAGTCT